>JBCJKH010068037.1:0-11566 GCA_039877255.1 Loriculus beryllinus | reverse complement strand
GCAGTGTTCAAGGCCAGGTTGGACAGAGCCTTGGGTGACATGGTTTAGTGTGGGGTGTCCCTGCCCATGGCAGGGGGTTGGCACTGAGTGATGTTGAAGTCCTTTCCCACCCAAACCATTCTATGACTGTGACTCTATCTATTCCCTGTGCCTCCCTTCCAGTGAGCAAGAATAACCTCCATAGAGATGAGCGATGAAGCCAGTTTGTCCTTGCTGGTGTTACCGGATACCGGGGATCTTGTCAAGGTGAACACAGAGCTGGCCTTTTCCAGGAGATGACAATGATGCAGCTGGGTGGTTGCAGCTGCAGCCTCAATGTCCAACCTTCATCCCGAGCTGGGTGTGATGCCCTCTCCTCCTGCCTGGCTGGGATTTTGCCAGGTCCTCACACTCGGATCCATCACATGTAACACAACCATGGCCACTCACAGGGCAGTTCCATGGGGTACAAGCAGATGTGGCTCAGGTTCTAATTTAGAAGTGCTGACAGGTAAGGAGCTTAGATCCAGCATCATGGGTGAGTATATCCTGTGGATCTTAATTCCCTCGGCAGCTTCCAAAGGAAAATAACATAAAATAAAGAAGAAAAAAGAAAGGCAAAACTGCCATTTCTCACTTTCTTCCCTAATTTCCCTGCTTTTAGGGCTGCATTTAAAAGGTTGGGTTAAAAACTGTCACTAAAATCAGACTCCCAAAAGGAGGGCCTCTTCATCAGGGGATGGAGTGATAGGACAAGGGTGATGGGTTCAAACTGAAACAGGGAAAGTTCAGGTTGGAGATAAGGAAGAAGTTCTTTCCTGTAAGGGTGCTGAGGCGAAGGCACAGGGTGCCCAAAGCAGTGGTAGATTCCTGGCAATGTTCAAGTCCAGGTTGGACTTGAGTGACATGGCCATGGGTGACAGGGTCTAGTGTGAGGTGCCCTTGGCCACAGCAGGGGGCTGGAACTGAATGAACTTAAGGTCCATTCCAACCCAAATTATGCCATGATACTATGATTTGATGTCACTGGTCCACTCAGTGTCAGTCACACAAGATGGAAGGGTTGCCATTATTCACTCCATTGCCTTTTCCATTTTTATCTGTGTAAGAAGCCCTCTGGAAGCATGAAGGAGCTCAGTAGATGGGCATTTCTGGTCCCTCTGTGCCATCCTTACCCACCTAGTGCTGTTGTGACTTCGGTGTGTCCTCAAAACCTATTACCCCGTCAGCATTATTTCTTGCTTCATGCAAGTCCCCTGCTACAATCAGGCACCAGCTGTGCCTGATGTTGCACACAGCCCAGGTCCTGGCCTCGCAAGCTGCCCCATACATGGTGACACAGACCTGAGGGGGCTGGCAGAGATTTGGCTCCTGTAGAGCTACGTGCAATGGATCTGCAGCGACACGGATTTACCTACAGCAGCTCTCCCAGCTTTGTCCCACAGCCTGGTGAGGTGCCCCATGTTTGCAGCCCTGTGCAGTGGCCAATCTCATTTCCTTTCCTTCCCTTGCCTTGCCTTCCCTTGCCTTCCGTTGCCTTCCCTTGCCTTGCCTTGCCTTGCTTTGCCTTCACTTGCATTCCCTCGCCTTCCCTCGCCTTCCCTCGCCTTCCCTCGCCTTGCCTTTTGCCTTCCCTTTCCCTTTCCCTTTCCTTTTCCCTTTCCCTTTCCCTTTCCTGGTCTCAAAGACAGGACAAGCATCCTCCAATGACAAAGTACATCTGGGGAGCGTCAGGAGGCAGAACCACTCAATGGCACTGGCCCCAGGCAGTGAGGTCCCTGTGGCTCCTGAAGCAATTTGCTGCCGACCAGTCAAGCATTTAAACACTTTGCAGCCTCAATTAAAAGGTTTGGAGGAGTTGCTGATTTTTGGGGGGTTTTGTTGTTGTTTCCTAAAAGCCTTTTAAACACCAATAAGAAAGTCTTTATTCATTTCCTCCAGTGTGATTGGCAGAGCGAGGACGCTGAAAGCCTGGGGTCATTCGGTGAGCCATTAATCCTGCTGGACATCAGCTTCGTTAGCAATATTTTCTGCTCCAGCTGGGTGAGATCCGGCTGTCACCGAGAGCCTGATGGAGTCAGAGCCACCTTTGGTCTCAAGCTAGGGCAGCAAGCATTAAGGTCATCAGCACAACATCAAGTCAGGCATATCTTTATCTCTCCCTGTGAGAAGCAGCATAGAGCTAAGGCACAAGGGTGTTGCGATGGCAGTTTCTCCTTGCTGGGCATTTTGTTCTCTCTTCAAGCACTATTTCCCTCTCTGTTTGGGAAAACAGAAAGATTTGGGCAAGTCTTAGCTGTTGCTTAATGGCAGAGGGGAGGTGAAAAGCCTAAAAGATGTTCGGGGCTCTTCCAGTTGCTGAATTTGGGTCTTTCAAGTGGCTGCTTCACTTTTCCTTCCAGGCTGTTCAATCCACAGGGGACATTTCACCTACAGCATCATGTGTATTTTGCTATGGGCTGAACCTTTGGCTCAATGGAAACCAAACCTGAAGCAGGTAGAAGGATGCCTTGTGTGATGGCTTGTGCTGCTGAGGTCCTCACAGCAGCCAAGAGATTCTTGACTGTTCAGTCACCTTCTTGGCTGGATAGGAAGGAAAAGTATCCCCAGATCCATGCCAATCTGTGAGGTTGCTCCATCCCATTCTGGGATCAGTAAGATACTGAGCACCTGCCAAGAGGTGGGATGATGCCCTGAGTTCACCTTCACTTCCTCTCCACAACATCATATCCCACACTTGGGCTCTTTTCTTGCACTTCTGGCACTTTTTGGAGCATCTTTAGGAAAAGCAAAGCTTGCTTTTTCCCCCTCCACCACCTCCACTCCATCCCAGCCAGCCCAGGATGCTGCCCATAGCAATTCTCATCATTGTCAATAGTGTTTTGATGGCAGGGTCAATATTGTCAGAATTCACCCCAGAATCATTTACAGTGGTTATTACAAGCAAAAATCAATCAATCCCTGAATGACTCATTCCCAACAAGCATGAGTTGGGCCTTCTGCATCCTATGGTGGTGTGAGATTGTAGGATGCATTAATTCTGCCTTTTTCTTGCCTCATCTCATCCCTATCTCAATCCCCCTCATCCTCTCCCCTTCAAGCATTCCCCATCCCAAACCTTGGAAGGTGCCTCTAAATGAGCCAGCTGGGCTCCATAAGCTCTTAAGCAGCTCTGGCCATGCCCACGTCACAGAAGCCACCGCTGATAGAAGAGGTGAGCAGGACAGATTTTCAGAGGAGCTCATCTTCCACTGGGATGCTCCGAGGCTTGGGCAGACGTTGGATTAGGTGCTTATTATCCTCCCCCAGTTATAGCAACACATAATCCAGGGATGATGCTTTTGACAGGTGAAGATGAGTGGCTGTACCCATCCCTTCTGACACTAAGGCGCTTCCAATGGCTCCGTAGCTGTCCAGACCCCCTATTATCCATCAGGGATATATCCATCAGCTGCTCAAACACTGCCCTGGGTTTAGCTTTCTTATGGTGGGGTCTTCAAGGGTTTTCACTCTTGTAGCTGCTGGAGCATCTCCCTAACGTTCAGTCGGAGATAAGGAGCCCCTGTGATTCCTGTGAAAGGGTCTCTAATGCAACTGGAATGTTTCTAGGAGAGACAAGCAGGAGGGACCACATCTAGGTCTATATATATGTATATCAGTACCTAGGCACCTGTATCCCCCATCCCTAAGGACAATGGCTTTGGGACACAGCATCAGGCCAGCAGCAACTCGGATTTTTCCTCTAGTGCAGCAACTGACGTGGCACTTTCGCATCTGTGCCCTAACGAAGCAGTGATTAATTTCACCAGGCCACGCTGGGATCGTACTAAAGAGAGAGCAAGCACATCCCCAACCTGTCCCTGACTCCCTTGGAGCAGGGCTGGGCTCTCTCCTCTCCTCTTCCCCCCTCCTTCCTTTTCCACTTTGCCTTCTCTCTCCTACTAAATTAATCTCCATTGCTCCAAAGGTCTCTGGTGCGCACACACCGCTGACCCAAGCTCAAATTGATTTCTTTCCCTACCCCTCAGCCCCTGCTGTTTTCTGCCAGCAAAGCAAAGAAAGGATTTTTTTTTTTTTCTTTTCTTCACTGGTATTATTTTTATTTTTTATTTTTGGAGGGACCAAATCTTAACCTCCTGAGCCCTAGAAATAAAAAAAGAAAAATAAAATCATTTTGAAGTGAAAACTAATTATTTCAATGCAGGAAAGTGGGGAAAGAGCCTGGAAGGTGTGAGTTCTTTTTACTCACTGTGCAAGTGGGAAGTTATCAAGCCAGCTGATGGGGCTTCGTTCTTGGTTATTTCCTGCTTGTCCCCATTGGGCTGTGAGTTAGGGCTACTTACTTCTTGTTTTGGATAGATAGAGGCAGCAGCATCCTGTCCATCAGCTCTGAGATGTGGTGATGGCCCTGGTTTGGATAAGCCCTTCAAAATTGCCCTTTTTGATGGGTATAAGGTGGTGGCAACTGGGTTTTGAGCAAAGGAGCTGGGCACGATGCTTTGAATTATAATGATGGTGACTGTGGGGCCCTGTCTCCCACTCTCCACCTCTCATTGGCAAAGCTGGGACTGTTCAGCCTGGAGAAGAGAAGGCTGCATGGTGACCTCAGAGCAGCCTTCCAGTATCTGAAGGGGGCCTATAGGGATGCTGGAGAGGGACTCTTCATTAGGGACTGTAGTGAAAGGACAGGGTGTAACAGGTTGAAACTTAAACAGGGGAGGTTTAGATTGAATATAAGGAAGAAGTTCTTTATTGTAAGGGTGGTGAGGCACTGGAATGGGTTGCCCAAGGAAGTTGTGAGTGTTCTATCCCTGGCTGTATTCAAAGACATGTTGGACAGATCCTTGGGTGCCATGGTTTAGTGTGAGGTGTCCCTGCCCATGGCAGGGGGTTGGAACTGGATGATCTTTAGATCCTTTCCAACCTTAACTATTCTATGATTTTATGATTCTATGATTATAAGCTATCTGTAGTTTTCTTCACCTGGGACAAATTGGTTGGAGAAGGTATTACAGTGTAAGTTGCCTGTCAAAGGTCTGTCATTATGCTTTAACCATTCTAGAACAACTTTATACAGAGACATGAAAGGAGAGGTATCTTTGTGTTTGGATTATCTTCTCCCAATAGAGGAATTAGACTGAAATATCTATTCTGATTCATTTTATTTGAATGTCTAGAAGGGTGCTTCACCCTGTAGGTCCAAATTATAGTAGGTGTAAAATGAAATAATGGTGAGAGCAGTGAAACCCAGCAATGTCATTTTATCATTTATAATGCAATTCAGCCTAGTTTAGAGAGGTTTAAATCACAGAATCTCAGAATGGTTTGATTCTGAAGGGATCTTAAAGCTCATCCTGTGCCAACCCCTTGCCATTGTCAGGAACACCTTCCACTAGATCAGGTTGCTCCAAGCACCATTCAACCTGGCCTTGAACACTGCCAGGGATGGGGCAGCCGCAGCTTCTCTGGGCAAGCTGTTCCACACATAGCAGGCAATCCCACTCTTTAAGTCAAAGGAAACATGTTTGTTCACTCAAATCAGTGGGATCTACCTGCTTAGCTCTTTTTTGAATAGATGCTCTCTTTCCAGAGAAATGTTTTCGTGTTTGTGGATATTTTATCCATTTCTTGTTCAGTGAACAGTGGTACAGGTTTCAGCAATGTCAACATGCAGTCATGCTTTATTTCAGTGGGTAGACTTGAACAGGCTTTGCTCCTATAGCAACAGATTTTTAGCTGTGATTTTTCTTGTGTTTCTGAAGGTCCCATTAATCATTGTTCCCAGCAGCCTCGTTCTCTCTGTGGCTTGGGCTTTCCAAGACTGGATCTCAAAGTGTCAAGGTTACACTGGGCAGAGGGAAGGGAAGTGAGTGACTGAGAAAATGAGATCAAGTCTTTTTTCGTCTTTTCCCTAATCCTGGGCCAAAGCAGCCCTAGCAAAGCTTATAGCAACTAAGAGGCTGCTGCAAATTCTAACAGCCTCAATGGTTCTTTGTGGAGGACCATGCCAGCACCTTCTTTTCTGCCCCATCCTGATTCCTTTCTGTGGCATTATGCCCAAAAGTGAGCAAAGCTCTCACTGTGCCAGCTGCCACAGGGATCTTCATCTGCTTCTTGAAGACATTATCTCTGGGGCTATGTCAGCAAACCAGGTGGAGTTATAGCTAAGATTTTGGCAATATCTGCAACTCTGGGGCTGTGTTTAAGGTCACATTTCAGTAGCTGTTCTCGCCTTCATTTAATCTTGTTTGCTCTGACGTCAATGCAAATGTAGCAGCAAGCCCATGCTGTTACATGCTCTCTGTATTATTATGGCTTTTCTCTCTTAAATCATAGTTGGTTTCTTACAACTGAGTTAAATTTACTATGGAGAGGGGCGGGTTGTTTTGCCAATGCAGTTGCTAGTGTGCTGGCATATTTTACCCAAATACAGAGTACCTGTGCTTAATAACTCTGTCAATTGATTCTTGTTGCAACAGCCAAAAATCTGAGTGCACTGTGAGCTCTGTGTACCTTGGTGTGATTCAGTCCTGAATGCTAATGTATTAGTCCTGCCTATTTTATACATAAACAGTATATTGCCTTTGTATGAATTAAATTTTTATGACATAGATTAATGTATTCTGCTTACCATCTGGAACATCCTACAGCAGTCTCCAAATGGTGCAGGGATCCACATGACATTGAAAAGTGGCTCTTCCCAAAGCAGAGCAGAGGAGCTGAATAACACCATTCAACTTTAGGACCATTGGGCAGAATGGAATAAACCAGTGTCCTGCTGAAGTTAGAGGTAAATTAAGGTTGAAAGAGGTTATAGTGATTTTCTTGAGCAGTGCATCACTTGACTGCAAGGCATAGAGATCTTCAGTGACTTGTCTATTGCTGTGGAGCAAGTCCTTAGCAAAAGTAATAACAGTTCCTACATCCCCTGCCTGCCCACTGAACTGCTCTATAAAGCAGACTCTGTCTGAAGAGCAAAAGGGAGAAGAGTCAGATAATAGTTTGAGGATAAAAGAAGTGACATCAAAATCTCTCAACATCCATGTTATTAGTGGATCAGAGGATGGGCTGTCGTTGACTCTTCTGGCCTTAAATGCTACATCATTCAACAAGGAAACTGTAAGTTTTCAGGGAATTGGAGAGCTGTGAATTTTCAGGTCACATTTAATCATTTTTCACAAAGAAGTTCTATTTGTAATACCTCTGCTGTCAAAGCATCAATGGATTAACAGGACTAGCAGGTAATTCTGCTTTAACGTTATTACTGGTATAACAGTATGTGCTGCCTACAGCTTAAGAGGAACATTTGAAAAGTGTTTTTGTGGAGTGACAATATGAAGGGAATAACAGAAATAGCCATTGAATGTAAGTAAATTATCACAAAAGGTAAAACAAATATTCAAGGCTTGTCCCAGACACTAAAGAGATGGAGTCTCCTTTTTAGGCTCCAATCCGCTGCTGGCTCCCTGGCTTAACTTTAACCACAAAGTCACTGAAGTGGGGTGAGATCTCCTGGAAGGAAGTCATCCCACTCTCTATGGTACTACTGTCTCAAGTATCTATTTTCAGAGAGCATGAACTGGTCCTTCTCCATTCCTATTGAGGGTGCCCTAGTCATCCAACTCAGACTGGACTCTTAATGGCTGAAGAGAGCAGAGCTGGCTTCTGTCCATTGTACACAGCCTTCAGATAACTCACAAATGCCTTCCCAAAGCTCTTCCTACTACAGGAAATCCTCCTGTCTGATGAGACTACACCTGAAGCATCTATTTGGGAGCATGCCCTAAGTAAATTATTAGCTAGAAAAAATCTCAACCCCTTCTGTTGGAGGGTGGAGATGAAAATGTGCCATAATAAAGGATGAGAAAGTGGGAGACGAGATTTTAGCCTTGTAGCTGGACATTAGGAAAGGTTTTAGTACTGAAGCCCCCTCTATATTAAATTGTCTTTGTCAAAGGGCATCTCCAAAGGTGCCCTTACTGCCAGCCTGTGTAGTTGTGCCAGTTTTTCACATCTGGCCTAATTGGTGCAACAAAACCAGAAGAAACAATTCTGACAGGAGTAATGACCCCATAATACTGTGGAGAGATGAGATATCAGGACTTGAGGGTCTCTTTTCTAAGAAGTAAATTTCCTGGCCTGTATGTTTTGAACAAGGATAATGGCACTGCTGGCACCTCCTTTTCAGAAGACAGGGATGCTCATTCTTCCATTCTGAATGAAATATTGCAGGGGAGAGCTAAAAAAAGTTGCTTGTCTCCCTGGGTATTTCTGAGTGCAATGGATGAGTGGCATCCAGAAAACAGGCAGATTGAATGATTACAGAGTTGCTCTCACTGCCTTCAAGGTGCTGGCCTCTGTTATCAGTGGGATAGTGCAGGGTACCAAATTAATTCCTAGACATGAGCTTACACTGTAGCAGATAGCTCCATCCCTCTGCATTTTACAGTGCCAAGCTCTAAATTAAGAAAAACTGGCAAGGGGAGAGCTCAATCTCTTTGTCTCTGCAAGTTTTCCTCATGCTGTTATCTTTGTAGACATGTAATGTAAGCAGGAGCTGGTAGTTAGCAGAGGATATTGCATTTTTCATTTCTGCTTTCCTCCCCACACAGCAGTGAGAAGATTTAGGCTAGTGCTGTATTGCCACACACACATACACATCCCTGTTAGCATTGGTCCAACTGCAGATGCAGACCTTTACTTCTCATACAGTCTTGTTGAAATGACCAGGATATGCAGATCATTAAGACTTTGGGAAATCAATCTCCTTATTCTGACAGTTAAGGCTAGGATTTTCAAAGCTGAAGCTAGAATCTGAATTATGATTTATATCCTTGAATAAGTTGGCTGAATTTAAGAAGTGCTACTGTTGAAAAACAGGTCATTTATTTATATCTCAAATCTAGGTTTGGAAGTCTAATATTAGTTGCTCATTTTTTGCAAATCTTTGTCTTGGTCTAAATAAGGAAGGAGGTCCCTATTTAGATGTGGAAGTTGGAAGAGTTGGCTTACGTGACTTACTTATCATCACAGAGGGCCAATAAGAAGCTCAGAACTGGAGTTCTGCACCTCCCTTTCTTTCCTGCAATATTAAAAATCCCTTCAAGAAGCTTTCCAAGACTTAGGTTGCTCAGTAAAGACTGGAAGTCATTTGGGAAGTCTGGAGACTGTGATTTACAGACTGGATGAGCCTGAAAGGGTAGGTCTGCTGTAGATTTTTTAGAGCTCACACTGATCTCCTTGTCTATTCAAAGAGGAGTTATTAAAGCAATGGCAGCATTAGGAAGGAAAGGGTACCAAATTGTATGAAACGGTGTAATTCTTTTTAAGATCCCCCAAACTTTATGAACAAATTTTGTATGTGTTTTCACAAACCATTCCTTTCAGTTAATGATTGCAAACACTAATTCATATCCCAAACCTTCTCTCATCTACAAAATAAAACACACAGTGTAAAAACAAGCCCTCTACAAAGCAAAACTTGTACCAAAGATCTGTAAAATCCTACAGAATGTAAAGAAATTCGCAGAAGAGCATTGAAAAAAATGTTGCATCCCTGCTTAGCATTTCCTTATGGAATTCTCAAATTATTACTGATTTTTTCATGCTTCGGTTATTCAACAGGTACCACCTTTTGCAGAGTACTTGTTTTCTGAAAATGAAGTCGTCTGAAATTGAACCTACTTTGGGAGCTAACATAATTCCATTTTACCTGGTGCTGAGTAACTTCCATTCTCTAACTTACTTATATCCAAAATGTTCCTGTGAGATAGGAGAAGGAATCGGTACAAGTTTACAAGTGGAAAGTCATAGGGGTACAAAGCACCTTCCCTGCCAATAGATGAGAAGCCTGTGGTAGAAAAGGTATTTTAAGTGGGTTTCCTGATACTGGGCTGTTTTTGCGACCACTCAACTGTCTTTGTTCTGTTTTGAAACTTTTCTTGCTATCATTTTTTAAGATACCAAGTAGTGCAATGGAAACTTAGTTGTGGCAGAATGACGCATCATCTCTGGGTACTGCACTGAGGAGATTCAGCAGCGACTTGCTTGTGTGTTGTCCCCCCACTCACTCCACCTTGGTACCTGGTTGTTTTGATATCAATGACAGCTAGTTGTGCTTGTAGCACTGCCCCCAGTTCTGCTGATTACAGTCACTGTTAGGTTTTCACTTCACAAGCCCAATGGATCATTGGACCCCCTAGGACACAAGTGATCACAGAAAATACTGGGGGTTTTTTTCAGGTTTTTTTTCATTGTTTCAGTTTTTTTTCAGGTACAACAAATAATACTATAAGTCTCTGACATTGTAAGTGTGATCTTCATGCCAGCTGACAAAAGCAGACAGCAGACAGTACTGTGAGGCTGGATATTTCAGGCTTTCCTGGGTGTTATTTGGGTGCTGGCTGTGTTGCATTGTCCATTTGCAGTGACCTGAGCTATTTACTGTATATGCAGAATCTGCAGTGGAAACAAAACCATTCATTCCTAGATACTTAAACTGCATCATTTTTCTTCACTGCTGAATGACAGCATGTGTAATGGATCTCCACGTGCCAGAGGGCTTTTTAGTAACAGAGCTTCAGGCATCACCTGGAGAATTAAGGCACACTGAAGGCTTGCTGTTAATTTTGGGATTGAACTCAAATTGCCCTCCACTATGGGGATAACCTTTTAACCTGACAAGCTGGAGGATTTGGTCTGTGGACATCCTTTCTTAGATATTTCTGTCCTCCCCTTTGAACCTCAGCAATCAGTTAATACACGTGATGATGGGAAGAAAAAGCATCTGAGTTGTGTAACATCTGCTTATCACTACAGATTATCCTGTAAGCAATGGGATTAAAGTTTTTCCTTGTGTAGGAAAAGATTAGGATTTAGAGCTGGTTTTTTTTATGGTTTGGGTTTGTTCTCCCCACCTTTTTTTACTCATATAATGTACGCAAAATTGTGTAATTTACTTATGTAGAGTATGTAAAATCTGGTTTCATTAAGTAAGGACAGGAAAATTCACAAGTGTTATTAAGAAAACAGAGATTTTTAAAGAAAGTTGATATTTTTAAAGGATTTCCTTTAACCATGGTGTGTCTATAATCATGAATACTGCAATCCCAGTGTTGCCTCCTCGTAGTTACTCTTATGACTGGTCTGGAATGGGGAAGTATTTTAGAGCCATACAGAGAAGTGACTTGCATAAAACTGGTTTGGATCTCAAACCCTGCAGAGCTTTGTGATAGCACAGCAGCCTGCTGCTTTGTGCTGCTTATCGATCGACTTTCTGGCTAAAGTCCAGCTGGTTGTCAGGATATCTAAGCACATCCTGTGTGCATGGCCCCGTTTTGATTCCCAATTTCCAGCAGGCACCTATCCACAAAAAACCTTAGTGCTCCTGAGGCTGCTTTAAATCTCTCTGGTTTCATGATCTGTAGAACAACAGAGCCTGACGAACAAGACTGGAAAAGGATCTCAGCTCAATCCTTTCTCTTGACCTCATCATAAAGCTGATGCATGAGGTTTCAAAACAGCATCAGATTTCCCTAAACTCTTTAAAATCTCACTTTTCCCCTATAAATGAAGTGGTTTTGCCCTG
>JBCJKH010068024.1:0-12148 GCA_039877255.1 Loriculus beryllinus | reverse complement strand
TATTGCCACAAATACATCATGTGTTTTACCCACAGCCATACCACCCTGAGAATGCCCTATTTTGTCTGATCTTGAAAGTTAATTAGGGTTGTGCTTGGGTCTTGTCTAGAGTTAAACGACAATATAGGATTTTTCCCGAGGCTGGACAGTCATGAGAGTCAGGGTGTGGGGAACAGTATGGGCAAGTACCTAGGCCAGTAAGCCCCTCCAGTGCTTTGGAACTTCACCACTGTAAAAGTGCAAAATCCAAAAAAACTAGTAAAACACTTGTTTATAAGGTGTGCTATCACCCTGGCAATACCAGAGAAGGACAAATCACGGCAACATGCTGGGGCTTGGCCTACGCCTACAGAGCGTCTTTGGAAAAAGATGTCTCTGGATCTGACAGCAAAGCAACAGACAACACAGCTACTCAACCCCCAAGCACAGCAGCTACACCAACCCTGACAACAGTCACTGCAGCCACTCCAACCCCAGTGACAGACACTGCAGCCACTCCAGCCCTAGTGACAGACACTGAAGCCACTCTAACCCCGACAACAGACACTGCAGCCATTCCAACCCCAGTGACAGACACTGCAGCCACTCCAGCCCTGGTGACAGACGCTGCAGCTAAACTAAGGAAATAATTTATACCAATATCAGTTGCCCCTAGAAGGAAGGGGAGAAGCAGATGAGAACCATAAAGAGCAACTTGTGCAGTGAAGACAGATGAAGACCCAATGAATGCACTAGAGGGGACACCATCCAAACAACAGTTATTACTACAGGAATCAGAGGAAGAGGAAGAATAAGAGGTAACTTCTCAATTCCGATGATAACACATCATTGGTGTGTTTATCAGCGCTGTTCTCAGGCTAAAGTCAAAAACACAGCACTGCACCAGCTACTAAGAAGGAGAAAAATAACTGCTACTGCTAAACCCAGGACAACCAGGCAGCAGTAAGATCCTGCCTGCCTGAGAAGCTGAGTTAAGTATTGTGACAAATAGTCAGCACCAAGTCCTCCAGCACAGCAGCTTGCCTGCTAGATCTGAACTGGCCATCTCCAACTGACTCTGGGCATGTCTGAGCTGGTTTTAGTTTGTGAAGCCAACACATGAGGAGTTACAGCATGCTGATGCTGATGCTTCATTTTAAAGTAAAAACATCAGCTTTACTCCCAAAAGTAGATGATCTCATTTATTAAGATGCTTTTACTTACACAGATCCCTTATCATGAAATTTATACTCCAGTTGCAGTATTTACACACAGTACTAAGTTTCTCCTATGCAGCAGTATGCAGGTCACCCTTGCTGATCCACTAACTCCTGGGAACTGTTTTGTCAGTAGTTCCTGTGACATCCTGTACCTCACCAGTAATCTGCAGTCTCCGTAGTCCTGCAGGAAGGAATCCACACCATCACTTCACCAAAAGGATGGACATTCCTGGCTGCAGCAAGCTGCAGTTCTCCATGAGGACAGAAAATGTTTTTTTTTTTTAAAAAAAAAGAAAACAGAAAAAAGAGAGACTGAAAATTGTTCCCCAGTTGCTAGCAACATCTGAAGATGCTGTTGACACCAAGACCTACAGCTGATATTCCCAAGTGCCAGCAACACAAATGCAACCAACCCTGAACTGCCTGTTTCGATTCCAGACGTAAACCCTTCCTATATGTCATCCTCTCAACTCACATTGTATTTAACAAAGTCAAATTCAGATATGTACTATTTACAGAATGCAGCTTCACTTACACAATGTACTGTTCTGTCTTGTTTTGTTGTTTGCAATAATTGTAGAACCACAGAATGGTTTGGGTTAGAAGAGATCATCTAGTTACAAACCCCTTGCCACAGGCAGGGACACCTTCCACTAGATCAGGTTGCTCAAAGCCCTGTCCAACCTGGCCTTGAACATTTCCAGGGATGGGACAGCACAGCTTCTCAGGGCAACCTGTGCCAGTTTCTCACCACTCTCATCAAAAAAACAAACCAAAACAAACCTTATTCTAATCTAAACTTAACTTATTTCAGTTTAAAACCGTTGCCTCCTGTCCTGCCACTATCTGCCCCAGTAAAAAGTCCCTCTCCAGACTTCTTCTAACTCCAGATTTCTTCTAATTCTTCAAGGGCTGAGATATGGTATCCCCAGAGCCTCCTCTTCTCCAGGCTGAACACACCCAACTCTCTCAGCCTGCCTTCACAGCAGAGGTGCTGCAGCCCCCAGTCATCTTTATGACCCTCCTCTGGACTTGCTCAAGCAGGTTGATGTCCCTCTTGGACAGCAGAGCTGAATGCAGTACTCCAGATGAGATTTCACCAGAGCAGAGTAGAGCAGGAGAATCACCTCCCTTGACTTACTGGTCACGGTCCTTTTGATTCAAACCCAGCTTTGGTTGGTTTTCCGGGCTGTACATGCACATTGGGGTTCATGTCCAATTTTTCATCTACCAGAACCCTCAAGTTCTTCTCTGCAGGGCCAGAGAAAGAAACACCTCAATAGAACGGACCTGCTCCTGCTCCACATAGGAGTTATTTCACATCAGTGTTTTTCAACTCGCACACCATATATACCTATTCATGAGGTCAGGCCTCTGAACCGGTCAGCAGCTGCAGGGGATATCAGTTTCCTCTGAAGTGATGGGGAAGAAGGATGGTCACATGGCCTCCAAGGCCTCCAAGGGCACGATGCACCCCCTGCGCGTCCACACCTCACTACTATCAAACTCTTCAAAAAGGGCAAACCTGGTAAAACCAGGGCATTAAACCATGCTCCTGCTCCCACACCTGGCAGCAGGGCACTCCTTGCCCCCAGCCAGCCTCATGGCCACTCTGCTGTCAGACGCACCCAGCCAGCAGCACTGGCCATGCTCTGCAGCTGCCAGGACAGGGTGCCTAGAGCTACTGTAAACCCTTCAGAGCCCCGCCATGTCAGCCGTGCAGCCAGCAGGCGCACCGCTACCACAGTGTGCATCGCACCCATGGGCGCTTCTTCCCCATCCCAGAGGAGCACCGGGCCCAGGAGGGTGGCTCGTTCCTCCCACCACCATCAACTCCCCTTTCCCAAAGCCCCCACTCCCCCCGGCGTGCACACACCTGGGGGAGGCAGACACGGGGTGGAAGCGCTGGTATCACATGAGGCAGCATTTCCAGGTGACAGCGGGAGCACCTGGCTGCGGTGGCGGAGGGGCTGTGGCTCACCCCAAGAGAGCCAGCAGTAAGAGTGTCCTTGATCTCCTCCTTCCAAATGCCCTCAGTTTTTCCCGGCCCCGTGGCAGCTTCCGCTGTGGAAGAGGTGCCATGCCACTGCCCATGGCACACAGCTGCAGCGGGGAAAACTCGTTGGCACGTCTTGCCAAGGGTGTGGTAAGTGGCGGCTAGGAGGATGCAGAGCAGGAAGGTGTTCATCAGTATTGGGCGGTAACAGATCCGGTGTTTCACGCCATTTAACCTCACGTAGTGGTGAGATCGCAATGTTATCACTCCCGACCTGTAAAGTTTTAAAGCAACTGCCAGTTGAAAACAATCTGTACAAGAAATTTTTCTTCTTTGTCTACCCAGGTTATTTGGCCAGTATGAGCAGGAGAGAAGTACTCCTTTTTTTAGATTATTTTTTTCCAATAGGAAATTACGTAACAGTATCTCCACTAAAGTTGGTGATAACATAGGTTAGGTAGGAGATGCAACAAAAAACCTTGTGGTTATTTGTATAAAATTTTACTTCACGCGCACAAAAGCTCCTGGTTTTCAGCTGCATTATTGTTTCTTGGACCAAAATCTTGTTCCAGAGCCTGAGTGAGTCTCCTTCAAAGAAATCTTTAGAATCCTCACTGAGCACATGAAAAATTCTAGAAACGCTTTTAGTTACCTTTATTAAAGATGTGTATTGATTGTTAAATTTACATGGGCTGAAAGATATTAGGAATATCGGTAGGCTTTGCTAAAGTTTTGATCTTGTGTATTGACAACTTGAAGCATACAAAGCAGAAATACAGCATACAAAATGCACCAGGGAAAGGTGCATTTTGGAAAACTCATCAGCCTTACATTGCATGGCTAGTGTAAGTAGAAAGTTAGATGGGGCATAAGTTAGTTACTAGATGGACCTTCTGATTACAGATAAAAGAGGGGACTGTGTTCTATCACCCCTTATGACGGGAAATAATGGAGCCTTTCACATACAAGATATCCCTTCAAATTCCTCCCTTTATAGGAAATGGGTTTGCAGTTGTTCCCCCTTTGTGGTGTGATTGTCACTCACACAGCAGTAACTCCTGCTTCCTGGCACTAGGTGGATCTTTTGGAACAAATGTTACCTGATTCCAGCAGGTTCCGTGTTCACGAATGCAGCCAGCAAACTCCTATGTGCTGAACAGAGATATCAACAAAGTATAATAAACAGGAAAAGGGGATAGAAGAGAGAAAAAAATCAGACGCTGCTCATCCTGTTTAGTTCTTGTTCCTTTACCACGTGGACCGCTTTGTTCACCAGCTGACCTGAAGTACAGGTTAATCAGCATGAGGGTGGGTTACCAGGAGAGAGATTTTGACCTTAAAGTCATCATAATTGCACAAATGTGTACAAATTAGAGAGTAAAATTTCTCAAAGCATTTTTTTTCATTGAGCTGTGACTTCCAAAGAAGACATTCCCTACGGTATAATTCTGACTCAGTTCATCACAGTGTCATTCAACATTTAGGAGACTTTGCAAAGTTTATTAAATTGTGACTATTTTAGTGCAAAGACTTTGCAATACCTGGGATATTCAAAGTATACCTTTTTGTAGCTCTCTGAAAAACAGGTTGCTGGCATGAAATTCTGCTTACTTCTTCCATGAGACTTTTAAAGCTTTGAAGAATAAAGCAGTTCTCCAGACTTAAAAGTTTGCATCACCTATATCAAGACTTACAGGATGTTTCCATACTACAGATGGCTGTAGCAGCAGATGCTAAAAATAGGGAGGCTGCAGCCTGCGTCTCAGCTGGTCACAGGAACAATTACAAGCTGTTATTTCTGCTCCAAAAATCCACAAAAACAGAACTGCATGAATACCATTCATCCTGATGGTAAAGTACATGAATTTACATAATGGTCGTGATGTTTTAATTGTTAGTAAACACTGTGGGATGTAACACCTGTACTTTCGACTGGCTGCAAAACCAGCCACAAGTAACAGGAATGGGAAACACAAAATTCCATGCTGGCCTGTGTAGACAAATGGACTAAAAGTACTTATTGCCACCCTTTTCTAGAAGATAGCATAAGGCTCAGACAAGGGTCATATGAATTTTAGTCAGCCCTCTTGCACACTCGAAACAAGAAATAATGTATTTCAATAATGTTTGCTATTTTTTTACGATTTATACAAGCAATAGATTTTTGAAGTATAATTGATCCTTATATCATTCCTGTGACTGCATCAAGAAGATAAAAATTATAAGCTTTGCTGTAAAAGTATGCAGTTAAGTTTCATCATCATGACATGAAATCTCATAGTATGACTTGCTATATAGCACTATCTGTTTTGCCAATGGTTACATTCCCTAAGGGCAGTGCAGTAACAAGAATGTCATGGTAAGTTTTTTTTATACATCTATATTACACATTTGCTCAGCTTGAGGTCTAGTGTGCTGTTGCTAAAGCCTGCGTATCCTTTGGCATTACTTTCCCAGCAGTGTCATACCTGAATACAGTTCTGCTTTCCATGACAGGATTTCCTGGAAGAGTATCAAAGCTGTCTTAGCTCTAATCATTTATTTGGCAGTGAACTGACTGAAAGTACTCACTCCATCAGATTTCAGTCACCTAGCATGCAGTGTGTCACCAGCTTCTCCAGGTGGTGTTTTGAAACAGTAAGAGACATCACCATGTGATAAGCAAAACAATACGGGACAAGGAAAACCAAATAAAGCAGGGAGTGGTTCAGGCTTCCAAATTTATTCCCATTTCTTAATCTTGACCAAGCAGTGACCAAGTGTTGACCTTCTGACATTTTTTGCTACCACAAATTACCATTTTGACCTGGCTTTGTAAATATAAACTCACTCCATTAAATGACAGACAAGCCCAAGGAATGTAAGTGGAAAATGCTTCTTATCTGGGAAAGTTGCAAAAATAATCTTGATTCTTTTCTGGAGCTGTGAACACTTTCTGTGTGTGTCCCTGAACATTCTTAACTCAACCTCCTTAGCTTGAACCTAAGGATATTTCCATGCAGGACTCATCTGGGATCAACAGGATTCCTGTATAGGTCTCTGTTTTGGCACAGCTGCTTCCTTTTATCTCCCATGTGTCTTAGTGTGGTATCTTGAACTGTGCTGGGGATCAGTGCTGCAAGCAGGCACATGTAGCTTCTCTTCACTGTAACATTCCATCTCAAAAGCCAAAGGGAGAGGCAGGGGGGTAAAACTCCAAGCTCACACATGCAACATACATCAGAAGAACCAGATTCTGTTGAAGATGTGGTCGGTTGGTTTTCTTGACCAGGTTTTCTAAAATTTCTGCCTCAAAGCCCGTGTTTCTGAAGCAAAGAGTTGTGAGAAAGCTGGTGTTTACAGCAGGTCTACATGAGGCACAGGTGTGTGGGTGCCACATGAGGGTCACAGCTTGGGTAGGTAATGCTGGTCATCTACCTGGGAGGTGGCTGTAAGACACTGAGTGCATTGGGTCTGGGACTTCGTTCCCGTGCTGCATCAGGGACTAGTTAGCAAGATTTCTCCAGAATAGAGTCTCTGCTTTCTGCTGGTCCCTAGTCCATTGCAAAGCCGTAATCGCTTTCCCCCTCATTACCATCCATCAAAGGAAAATGGCTGTTGAGGCACATACAGGTTGCCTAGCAAAATCAAAATGCAGCAAATGAAATGAGGATAGGAGCTATTTGAAGGAGTTTGGTGCTGGTGCTGTCTACTACTGGATGATGAGCGGAGAGCAAACAGAAAGGCTGACTAAAGAGGAATGGTTAGAGGAATAGTTAGAGGACAGAGACTGGATAATACCTCAAGTAGGAGATGCTGTCTGTTTAGGTGTGTGACAAAGGGTAAGCAAACTCCTTCTACACTACTGCAGTAGTAACATATCCATTGGATTGCTCCAATGGAACATTGCAACAGTCCAGTTGAAAAAGAAACCAGACTCCTGAGATTTTTTCATTAACAGCTTTGCTGTTAACTAAACCAGCCTTGGTATGGTGCAGAAGACAGTTTTGGAAACTTTTAACCCTTTCCTCTACTGCTGTCACATTGGTTTTAAAGCACAATGCTACCCTCATCCATAAACTAATGTCTAGCTTATAATTGGTTTTGTTCATATGTACAAACCCCAGTAAAAAAAGTTGAACACAATATACACACTGGGAAATATAACCCTGGAATATTTGTCAATGACATGATTGTTCTGTAAAATAATCCTGCCCATGCTTCCCTTCAGAGATCTCTTCCTCTTCATGCGGGCTGCCACGTTGAAAACACTGGCTGCATGTGCCTGAGTCTCATTCTCTTCACAGCGGTCTGAAAAAGCAGTCAGGTCCATGTCCACATCCGTGTCATGAAAGCAGCCATCAAAAGCCATTGCTTGCACTGCATCAATACTATACATTCCTGAAGCCTGGCAACAAAAAATAGTTATTCTGTATCTAGCAGGAGCTATGTTAGTAAATCATACATGAATTAAACAGAAAATAAAGCAAGCTCTCTCTTTGGTGTTGTTCCGTCTGTGGAGAGCATATGGCGAACAGGGCTACCCCACAGTATTCCTACCTGTAGAGCCTGCCCCATAGACAACAAAAATCTTGTGCTTTTTCTACTGTGAAATTTCAACAAAAGAGTTTACATATAGGAATATTCTGGAAGCAAAGGTTTTAAGTGAGTGCTTCATAGAAAGCAAATGTTTAACTTGTGCACATTTCTGCTTCAGGCACACTTTTCTAAGAATGAGCTTGTCATTCATTGGGTCTTGTGACAAAAACGCATCATTAAACTCATCTCCCCAGTTAAAAATGGCAAAGCAGGAGAAGGAAAAATATACAATGCTTCACAGGAAATGGGAAGGAAAATCACAACTGCATTCTGTGGTATATCTCAGAGAGAAGAAAAACACTTTGATCAATAGGTATTTGAGGAGAGGGAGAATCAGGAGGTGGAAGAATTTGGGAGACGGGAATCAGATGAACTCGCTAACCTCTGCCACAAGAAAAGGAAGAGAGACAAAGCATAGCTTTCTCAAGATCTCAGAGAGGATGATAAATTTCCTCCCTTCAGTCAAGTAAAATAAAGTGATATACAGAATGGAGTCATAGACATGGTTACTGCACTGTTCCCACAGTGGTCTATGAGGATTACTCTGTGGTTTCTGTGATGCTTTCTGAAGGCAACAAAACACAGAGAGGACTGTACCTTGCCCCGTTTTTTTAGTTGCTTTCTCTCTTCAGTTGTGGTGAGATAGTTCACTGCTGCATATTCAATGACAGAGAGGAAGACAAAAAGGAAGCTGGTCCATAAATACACATCCACAGCCTTTATGTAAGACACTTGAGGCATTGAGGCACTTACTCCTGTCATGATGGTTGACATTGTCAGCACTGTAGTTATACCTGACAAAGAAAAAGGTGAGGTTATCATAATACTGGCCAGCTGGTTCTGTTTAGATCATCAACTTCGCTTGGACAGAACAGCTCTGTGAGGGCATATCATTGACATTGCCTGTATCTTCATTGCACAGGCTCTGAAAAGGGGAGTGAACCATGAAGGCCTATCACATATAATACTGAAACAAATAAACCATGTCTTTGCTCAGTGCGTGCAGTTAGAGCTGTGGCACACCAGGTTTGAACAGTGGGAACAAGAGTTGTAATTCAGCAGCGTAATTCTGTGAAATTAAAGAGATTAATGAAATGAAATTTAATTAATTACATAAAATTAAAGCACACATTTCTGTGACAGCTTTAAGCACTGCTGTAGAGAAGTGAAAACAGATCTGTGGGCTTCCCTCACTTCCCAGAGCCAGGGTCTCCACTTTGTTGTCCCAGAGAATCACGAAAGAATCCCTCTCAACCCTTCTCAAATTGTACTTCTTGAGAGCAGCTTCTATGCCTTTGTAATTGCTCCATGCCTTTCTAAAAACACTCTAGCATAAAAATGCTATATCCATTGAAACTAAGAAACAGGTTTTGTTTACTTCAGCGTGTCTAGAATTTCACCCTCATCCCCTCAATCTCTTCTTACATGCAGTTATTCGTTTCAATTTGCTTTGCACTGTCTCAGAAAAAAACCCAAGACCAAGAACCAAATGAGACCTGCTTTTAAAGAGATGAATGTAACACTGGAAGTGAAGAAATCCTAACAATACCTGTGAGACAGCACTGGCTGACGGCATGGCCTTTCATGCTGGGTCTTACTGTAGACTTTCTCCAGCTTTATGCTAGTTCAAGTCCATTGGAACATACAGGAGTTTCCCCCTCTCCCTCTCTGCAAGTTCCTTAGGTTGAAGGATGGTGTTTGAAATATACCACAGAAAAGGAAATCAATTTATTTGAAATATGTATACCCTATTCCAGGGAGCTAAGCTTTTTAAACTTTGCTGCTAACACTGCCTATAAATTATGTATGCTTATGCTAATGAAATGTCCATAGAACTCCTGATGCATAACCATCTGCAGAAATCCTTATATAAATTAACAAACACTATCAGCAAAACCATCTTGGTAACATTACAAATGACCTACTGAGAATTAGAACTTTATTTTTAAAGACAAAGTTAAAACTTCTTATAAACAAAAGGAGTTGCTAGGTGCATTAATGAAGGGAGGTAGGAGGTATAATAATTTGTTTTTCAACTAACAGATTTATAATTCATGTATTAGTAACTTTAGTAACTGTCAACAGAAAGGGATCTGAGGTAGCTACAGTGCTATTTTTTTCTAGATTGATATAGCTGTAGATAAAAGTTGAGAGCTCTCTCCGTACGTGCCAGTTTGTTTCTTAAAAAAAGATCCTCAAATTTTCATGTCTAAGAAATATGGCAACATGCAGTTAGCTTCTGGGACTAGCACCAGTAAGAAGAAAGAACAGGAACTTCTTTACTAATTCTTAAACCAACAGTTGCACAACACAGGTGCATTATGGTTACATTAGAAATCTTAACAAATTCCCATCAGGTCTTCACGGGGATGCTAATCTGAAAAAAAAAGTACTCATTCCGCTGCCATCAGCATTAAATTCCCAACAAAGACAATCTTGAAGTGGGATCAACTGAAAACCAATAATTTTATTAAAAAAACCCTCTGTAATTAGCCATTTTCTCCTGAGCTGTGGTGTTCAGAAGTAAAACTGAGAGCCGAAAGGTGCCCTCCTTACTCTCTGGCTTTCCCAGAAGCCTGCATGGCTCGCGCAGCTAAGGCACTAAAGGAAACATTTTCAAGGTGCCTAACAAAGAAAGGCTTTGCTACATAGGACAAATCAGGAAACTGGTTCCAAGTCAGGAGGAAGATATCAAGTGTTTCTAGAGAGAAAGCAGAGCTGTAAAGCTTTTACATAGATTGCATTATGCCTAGTAAGTATCTCTTATGAACCATAGATTTGGGGAGGGATTTGACTGGAAAATCCCAGTCTCTAATATTGCAAAACAAGTCTGAACAAACATCCCATTACCCATTTTAGTAGAGGTTGACTCCTTTAGGAGTTTGTGGTATTGACAACAGTAGCAATAATAGTTGTTCAGGCAATGACCTAATATAGTTGCTCATGTCCTGTGTAAATAAGAAGCTAACGTAATTTCAAAACCTCTCCCCTGTCCATTCTGTACTTCCCAGAAAAATGTGTGTTAAAGGTTTACCTAGTGATACCCTGGCAGGAACGGCTCTTCTGTCAATCCAAAATGAAACCCAAGACAGCATCACCATAAGCATGGCAGGGAAGTAGGATTGTAGCACAAAAAAGAAAATATGTCTCCGAAGAGCAAAGTTTATAAAAAGTCGATTGTACCAACCTGTTGAAAAAAGAGAGGAACAGGATGGGGAGAAGAGAGCTGTGTTATTTGTGAGCTCTGTTCACTGGTCTCCTTTCAGCTGGAGTGGTGTATTCTCATCAGTAATAGTAAACACCTAAGAAATATTGCCCCCACCTTGGTTTTATATAGTGCTTTATTAACTGTCCTTCATCCCTCATTAAAATACTGCTGCCTTGGGAGCAAAGCATCATGACTGCATAAATAAAATACTGTATTATAGCTGAGGTTATGAAATTGAGGGGAAAAAAAAAAAGGGGGGGGGTAAATAGACTTCAAGTGAAACTTTCGGGAGAATACAGACAGAATGTAATTGCCCAGTTCAGCTAGGACAGTAAAGCCAGCACCCTTCCTCCCCTAAAAAGTAGCCTGCCTTTTCTCATGCTACAAATACCCGGCAGTAAGCAGCCCTTCTACCGTCATACAGGTTTGCCTGCCCAGCGTTGACTTTAGAGGAAAGAGTGCCACCTAGTGAATTTTGGTGGCACAGCATGCGCACTACCCCTGTGAGGGGAGGGAAATGAGTGTATAGTGAGGTGAAGAGAAGACCTAAGTGGCTGTCTGCGCAGCATCTGCCTGATCAGTACAAATAGAGACATTAACAAGGTTGTGTTGGAGCAGCCATGCCATCACAAAGAGGGGCTTTATAAAAAATATCAACAGAATATCAATATCAAAAGTATCAACAAAAACCCCATCCAATATTAAACACGCTTTATATGTTTTCACTTGTGGACAAGGTTTTTGGGCGTAAAAATTATTGTCTCAAAAATGGATTGAAATTATTGCTCCTTTGGAGGCCAGTGAACTCCAAAAGCCTAAATGCTACATGTGTAGTTACCAGAGCCGCACAGGAAATAATATGCAGAACCTAAAATGTGGGAGGCTGCTCCATGAGCAGCATTTTTGTCCATTTTTCGTCCAGGACTTTTCAAGGGAAGATGGCTTCCATTAGAGTTGTGCTGATTGTTCCCCACTATTACTTACTTTAGGGGAAGGGTTTGTGTGCAATCATTTTCATCCAACAAGAAGCAAAACAAAAGAACAAGAGAAAGTGGAGCCTTCTGTAAGAAAGAAAACCTCAAAGAAAAGTATGTGCTTACAAAGGGCAGTGTTCTAACTAAAATATAGTACACGCATTGTTCAAGTACTTCCCAGGGTCCCTGTGGC
>JBCJKH010068019.1:0-19856 GCA_039877255.1 Loriculus beryllinus | reverse complement strand
CCCCCCCCCCCCCCCCCCCCCCCCCCCCCCCCCCCCCCCCCCCCCCCCCCCCCCCCCCCCCCCCCCCCCCACCCCTCTATCAAAAGATAACAGTTGTAATTTTTGCCTGTAGCTTAGCATGGATTGCCTTCATAGACTTCGTGCTGGTTTTGATGGCAAAGAAGTTAAAATAAAAACCTAAGCAAACTTTCCCTGAGAAAGAAGGTATGACAAATATTCATGAAGTCTGTGTCACTCCTGTGATGTTGTCAGTAATATGGCAGTACTGCGAAACACTGAACTTAGGTCAGTTTGGTGTAGGCATAAAAAATTCCTTTTCTTTCTCTTCCCTGAGCTAATAAACTGTTTTCTTGTCCACTACAGACATGAAATAGCTTAAACTGCAGCAAGAAAATAAATTCCAAGTAGATGTTAGGCAAATTTTCCAGCGGTGATGATAATGAAGCATTTAAGTAGATTGCTTGGAAGGCATTAAAAAGTTTCCATCACTGGATGCCTTGACCAGATTAAACAGCTTTCAGGGATGTTATAGGTATGCTGTTTGAGGGACCGGATTAAATGAAGTCTAATTTTAGCTTTAGTTATGATTTTTTAATTAAGTTGGCTTATAACAAAGCTGGCTGAGGAAAAAGTCGGGATGGGCTAGCTAAATGGTCTGACTCAAATCAACTCTACCATTTTTATAATTTAAAAATCTAATAATTCAGGCTGCTAATTTCAGGGGGTATTATTAGCTTTTTAAAAGGGACTGTAAACACAGATGTCAGTTTGAAAAAGATGAATTCTTGTAACTTTCAAATACTGTGGAATTGCAATGCACAGCTTGTACTGCAATTACTGTTTTGGCAAAGCTGTGCTCTAAGACCTATCTGTGTATTTAAGTCAGGTAAACATTTTTTGTCCGAATTTTTAAGTGATAATTTTTCAGAGGTAGTATTTCATGTTAGTTTGCCATTGTATTGTACTGTAAGGATTCTGTTGCCTCTTCCCTAGATGCTAGATGAACTAATTTCTAAATTCATTAGATCCAGGTAGCTGGCTATCTTAAGGACATGCTTCACAGGCTCAGGTGTTTTGAAATCTGCAGTGTCTCACAGAAGGTGGGCAAGGTAGTCTAGATACTGGTTGTAGAAGCTGCTGACATCTGTCCTTTTAGCCAAATTGTCTTTTCTGGTATTCAGACTAGCAGGCTAACTGCTCTGGAGACGATGTGACAGGGAACAGTAAAATAAAAATACTACTACTACTAAAAGCCCCAACCCAAACCAGAAAACCAAACCAAAGTTAACAAATCATAGCTGCAGCTTGTGAAGTACTGTAGTTCTGTGATGGAAAATAATGTTTCAAACCCTTATTTTCCTTTCTGTTGTTTTCAGGCAGCCCATAGTGTCAGACCCTTTGTGCGTGATGGTCTCAGATGTTCTCCTCAGAGGTCTTACTGAAACTGCAGTGTTTTCCATCTCACTGTATTGCTGTGATATGACTTCATATTTCATTTATTGATGTCTTCCATTTAATCTTTTAGATTCATCTCTACAATGTCAGTTTATTGCTAGTTTAGTTGTGGGTAGTATTTATATGGTCTATAAGCTAAAAAGCCTCCAGGAGCAAAATAACCACTTTCTTCCTGACAATTCATCTTACTTTATCAGTAGATAATAATTTTCTGTCAAGATGAGATACTAATCCCATAACAGTAACTTGAGTTGATCATTTAATTTTGTGTACCAGGATTTTCTTATCAAAGACTGTTAATGCCTCAAGTTCTAAACCATTGAAAATATGCATAGGGCAAAGAATACCGTAGGGGTGTGTGAGAGGGTAGAGCTTTGCAAAGTACTGGAAGGTATCAGGTGGGTTAACATGAAACGAAGACTTCCATGTCCTTTTTTATTTGCACCAGTGGTGTAAAATGGAACATGGTCAGCACTTCCAAGCCAAAGTATGAGAAATAGTTTGTGCAGCCTAGGATAATCTTTGAACACAACAAGAATGAATTGTAGTCAAGTTTGTAAGAGTGCTAGAGAGTGAGCTGCTCTCATACTTTCTGTCCAGAGAGCTAGTGTAAAATTAAGGTGAAGCCTGTTACCAGGCAATTCAGTGAAGACGCCAACTCTGCTGGCTCCAGGTTTCCAAGGGTGTGAAACACTGGAAGACATGAGTTGTCTTCATAAATACGTAGCATGCCAACAGTGTATTCCTTGGGCTAATATTTATGTTACCCATTATGCAATGCCTTTTCCAGTTAGTCATACACCTCAATATCTTATTTTTAATGTAGGCTGACACTTAAGTGCAATATGAGAGGCTTTAAGAGTAAAAATTCACATTTGTAATTCTCTATTATTTGTGTTCTCTATTATGCACCAAATTCTTCTGAATTTTACCCTAAAAAAAAAATCATCACAGCAGACTTCTTATATTTATGGCTGTCACTTGGCACTAGGTGCTATTGTTTTGTGAACTACTGGATTTGTAGTTGGCTTGATCAGAGTAATTTTAACTATTGTGGGATAATGTCCATATTACTGATACCAAAAAGCAGTATAAATCCCATAAATCTTCTAAGATATTCTTGTGCTTTTTTGTAATTGGAGATTAGAATTTGAAAATACGTGAGCTTGAATGTGTGAATAAACTGAGATAACACAGAAGAAATTTTATGTCTAGAAGTCTTGTAACACTTCTATAAGTTTTGGAGTGGGATGCTAAAATCTGTTTAAGATTTTAATTGATACATCATGAAAGATTAGTAACTGGTATGCAGAGAGTTGTGGTTTGTGTTCCCCCCACCACTTCCCTCCAACTCCCCCTTCGTGCCAGGTGTGTAATGGGCATACTCCTAAATTGCTATTACTCCATCAAAAATGTCCTCATCTGTCTTTGGGGCACTGATTTTAATAAAGAAAATTGTGTTGCTTGCTTTCTAACTCGTCTTTCAACAAATTGAATATTAATGTTCATGCTAATGAAACAAGAGAGTATTAAGTGACATAATTCAAAAGTAAAGGGAACTTTGTCTGCTGAGAGGCATTTCTGAGATAGCTCCTGTTTTTCAAGCAGGGACTCTTCTACAGATAATACCAAGTAACACCAGTGCGCTGTACTACCCTGCCATGATGCTGCTTACAGCTGTGTTCTAGAGGCCTGTAAACAGTCTGTGCTTATCAGAGCAGATTTGATGTGTGATGTCAAAACTTCACTTAGCCCAGTGTCTGTGCTGTTTCTGACAGTAGATAGTGTCTACCAAAGAGGCTAGAATGGAACAAATACATAGGGTGCTTCATCTCTTGGACCAGTATCTCAGCTTCAAATAAATTTTGGCTGAGAAAAAGCTGAGTTTTACTATAGTATAGTAATTATGAAGTTATCCTGTATGTTGTTGGACCCAACATTGCAAGTACGGGGAGGGATGAAATGATGGTGTCATGTGTTGTCCCCCACACCAGAAGTCTACAGTAGTCAAAAAATACAGTATTGTATTTATGTATCAAATGTCCTTTCCATGTCAGAGATACGATAGTGAGATAGTATTTTTGTTTTCTTGCATATCTCTCCACCTTTCTATTATGTATAAGAATATGTACATTTCTTTTGTAGCCACGTCATGAATACTTTAATGTCCCAGTGTACTAAATGGCTTCATTCATCATGCATGCAGAATTTCAGAGGAAATAGACCTGTGACTTACTCATGACAGAACATTATCATCAGCTTGGTGAATCCAGTCATCTTGAATCTAACAGAATGCCACAACCATTCTCCGCGGTTGTACTTTCTTCTTCCCCTTCTGTTTTATGGTGTTGTCTCTTCACATGTCTCCTTCCAACAGAACTTGTGCTTGTTGGCATATGGTTTTAACTTTTTTTGTGTGTAAGCTTGAAGTCTTATGCTTAAAAGTTCTGTAGATTTTTCTGAGCTAAATATCTATATACTGCAACACCTATACTGTAACGTTACTTGACCTGTGTTTATCTTGCAAAGAAGTTGTGGTGGTATTTAAACATATGGTTAAAACCTGTAGATGAAGTTAATATTTACAGAGAAACTAATGAAGCAGTAGTCTGTGAACTGTGTATACACACAAGTGTTAAATGATGTTACACACAATTCTATACAGACCTTGCGTCTTAATTAAAGGTGCACACAGCAGTATATTTAGTGAGACCTCCTTATGAAGAGGAGGAAGGCAGAACTGATATGGGCAAAAAGAATGACAGGTAAATCTGAAGTTACCAAATTTGTATTTAATTGTTCAAGCACTCTTGTGAGTAGTTGAACAATTACTGCTGCTGAAGGAGAGAACAAGCTCATTGTTTCACAAATGGCTAGGGTTGGAAAGAGGTTTTTTTTTTAAGTCCATTTACAGCATACTTGAAAAATGTCACCTTCAATTGGCATTTCCAGTTCTAAGTGCAGACTACCTTGTATATCAGAGAACTGCCACAAGGATGAATATAAGTGCCATTCAGTTAAAACCTAAGGGCAGAGAGAGAGGGCATGTATTGCATCCTCTGTTTGCCTAGAAGAGGAGAATAATTTGTAAGTTAAAACCAGTGCTGGTTTTGAAAATTTTTTTAAATGTAATTAGCAAGAAATTGGTTACTGAGATTAACCACAAACAGCTAGTTGCATGTACTATATGTGGTAATGCACTACCTTTTAAATGTTAAACTGACAGAGAAATGGGAGATTTAGGGGATTGGACAAAAGATCTGGATTGGATTTGCAGCATTCTGAGGTTTTAGAAAACAAGATCATAGGAGTGGCTTTCCACTTCCAAGTTTGCCTTTATTCTGTAAGACATTAACAATGTGTTTGAATGTCTGGTTAATGCTGCTTTAGCCTGCATTATTTCATTGCCTGTTGGCTTAAAATGCTGTGCACTGAGCTGTAATGAGATGCTGTTTTTCTTGTTATCTGTATACAGCTGCTTGCTTCTAAATGACTAGGTAATGAATTAGCTTTCCTGGCATGTTTGAAATAAAGTATTGCATGCACTTTTGTCTCACGTGAATGACTTTTTACCTCATCTGTGTTCCGATATATTTCAAATTTGCATTGTTTGCTTGGGGTGATTCTGAGCTGCAGGTAGTGTATAATACCACAGGATGCTTTCCATAACAATTGGCTAAGATGTTTGACACTTCCTAGAACAAGTAACATGAACAAAACATGATTGTTTCTTAAATACTTCCTAAATACTTCTCCTGGTACTTTTTTCTTAAAAGTCATAATTGATAAAATAATTCCTCTAACAAAACACATTAGCCTTTAGGTGTTCCTTGAGATTGTGTTGTTGCTGTGCGAATAAGGCACGTCTGCCTCAAGGTTACTGCTGTAGTATTAAAAAATTTAAATCTCACCGAGTTTTAGGGTGAGAGACCTGTGGGCAAGTAGCCAATGTACTTGAAATACATTATTTTAAGTTAGCCAATTACCTTGATGTTCTTGAAGAAATTTAATCTTTAAGTATATGCTTGCTGAAAATTACCCACAACTCTGAATTGGCAGTAGAGACAATAATACTGAACTGCTCTAAAGACAGTAGCAGCATTGCACTGTGTTTCTTCATAGCTATCAATTTAAAATTGTGAAGTTGTTTTAGTACAAATGTTCACAAGACCCTGAAATGCCTGAGAAGTTACACTTTGTTGTCACTTCTGTTGCTGTAGTTAAGAATGTAGGATTTTGGGGGGGGTTTGAGTAAAATGTTTTTAAGTTGGTGGATAGGGGAGATGCATGTCCTCTAAAATGAATGCAACAGAGTAATCTGGTAATATAGTACGACAGGTTATATTAAAAATGCTACAAAGCTTTTTCTTCAATCAGTATCTCTTTTGGAGGATTTGTGTTAAAATACACATGTAAATCTGTAATCCTGTAATTCTCTCTGGCTTTGTCAAGGTCACTGCAGTTCTAAGAATATTTAAATATTGCATCAGCGAGAAAAACCACAACGTCATTAATATATGATACAAGTATCTTGTTTCTAGTTTTAACTTTAGTTTTTCTTGCAATTTCTTATTTGCTGCTGTATTTTGGAATCCATCTCAAAGTGTTCAGAGGTGGCCTGTTCCAGGCACTGACTGACTTTTAAATGAAGTTGCCTTTAAAACGTGTCTTGTTCTTTTAACCCTATACATGAACTGAATGAGAATTGTGAACATTATCAACTCTGACTGTAGCATAAAATGATCAAGACGATGTTCTGGTGTTATTTGCAAGATCTAAGACATTTAATTACATATTTTGCTGACAATGTTTTCCTAATATTTAGAAAGCAGTTGAAAAATAATTTGCTGCCTTAACTGTTATCTGCCTTTTTTTTCTGCTTCATGACATGTCTTGGTTTAGGATGCTAAAGTAAGTTTATTCAGACTGTGGCTACTAAACCCGTTTGTTTCCATAAGGACACAGTATCCCTTTTTGATATTGTTAATAATTATGGAAAAGCACAGCCTAAGTATTTCTGATCCAACTACTATTTTTTCCAGATGCTATAGGAATAATGACTACAACACTGATGATACCCTTTGCAATGTTGTATTAAAAAACTTGCTCTGAATCTAAACAAAGCTATTTAAGATTAGAATTAATTTAGAACTTTATGCTTGGTGTGGAATAATACTATTCCAATCCTGGCAATTCCTCCACTTCTGCAGGGGTCAATTTTTGGACACCAGCTGTACCAAGTACCTTGTCCTGGTTTTATGAACTACTTACAGGAGCAGTGTAAAAAAAAAAAAACAAAACCCACCATAATCTGATCTCCTGTGAAGACCTTAAGGGATACTGTGTCTTAGTTGCATCAGTCATTTCATTGATCCACTTACTCATTGTTCCCTAACAGATTTTTGAGACCCATGAAACAATTCACCACAAAAATCATTGACTCCATTGCAAGATGCTTCCCCATCTGTCCCCAGTTCATGTCTTTGTTACTGGGTTGTGATTTGTTTCCTGCTGGTACATCTGAATTGCTTCAGTTTTATTGCACTTAAGGGCAATAAAATCTACCAGCGATTCCTGTGAGCTCCAGCAATCTAATTATCAGTACTTTGAAAATTGCAGCTAATTGTGTGTTTGCAAACTGCAGTACTTCTTTATTTTCATGTCTTTCAGCTTTTCTTCTTTAATTAAGCATTTTTCATACTAACTCAATTCATATATGGTACTGTTCAACAGAAGTGCAGGGTCCATTTACCACTGTCTCGTATTTTCCTTCCATAGGAAGCAGAGACCCCGCGTAGTGTACTTGAAGAAATTGGATTGACATAAATCTTCACTTCAGCTGATGACATCTTAATGTTTCATACTGTAAATGTTCACTGCCTTCATTGTAATGTTTAGTTAATGGTGTAAGATGCTGTTTGTCAGTATTACTGTTTTGCTAAGCTGCTTCATTCAGGCCTACAAGAAGAATACTCCTTTTTGAAAAGGGAATAAGAAATTAGAAGTCCAGAAATCATAAATGAAAGGGAATTACATTAAAATTGACTCAGTGTCTCATGTCGCTACATTTATAACAAAATTGCGTTTGACTTCCATAAGTGTACTGTTTTTTATAAGCAAACTTGACTTCAGGAAATAAGTGCATCATTATGACATATCTAAATGAAAAGAAATTATGAAATGTTATGGTGTAGAAATTGTGTTTATGCAACCAAAGACTTTTGTTCATCTACATTTCAGTCACCAATTGTGATAATTCTGCTTATTTCAGTTGATGCATAAAGATTGGAAATGCTGGTTTACTACTGAATTTGTCATTATACCAAAGAATCCTGTTAGGATCTGCATATCTCACTGGTAAAAACTGTTAAGGTGATACAGCTTTTGCAAGAAAACTGCAAACTGATCAGCTCACTAGATAGGAAATGTAGCTACTCTGAGCAAAACTGTGCATGTTTCTATGCTAAAAAGGGAATGCGTGAATTAAAAGAAAAAAGGAAACTTTGGAAACTTCTTAAACTTAAAAACCTAATATTAGCTTGCTCTGCACATAAGCACAAAAAAAGAAGGTAGGCTCTCTTACTGTATAGAGGTGCATAATGAAAATTAGATAATTTTGAAAATAGGGATGAAGGAGCTTTATAAAAGTGACTTTTTATTGTTTTCTTTCAAACTCTACAAATTAACTTGTATTTATTGGTGGTTTATAGTTGCACTTTGATGGGTGTATAGGTACCTTAAAGAACTCAAATCGTACAGTAAGTGTCAGTGTCATTTTAACTGCTTTTTTTTAACTTAACACCTTTAACTGTGACACATCCCTGACAACACTCCTGCGTGACATACAGTTGAACCAACTAATTTGCAGTTAAGAGCTTTTAAATATTAGATTTGTACAGTAGATTCACTGCAACTTATGTCAAATGATAGCAAGTAATATTTTGACACTTGGAGCAGCCAAGCAGTAGTTATAAATGAAACCTGTTTCACTTGCTTGGGGGAATCAGATTCATGTATGCTTTTGAGGGGTCATGCGTCATGCTTTGGACTAGCCAAATTCTGCTGTGCATCTGCATGGTCTCTGAGGAGAGGGAGCTGCTTCCCTCTCTTCCTCCCTCCCCGGTAACTTCACTCTAAGAGTTTTGGCTTGTTTGCTTGAGTCAGTAGTGCCACGTTTTCACAAACTTTAGCTTTGCTGCTGTTGCTGGAAGCAGTTATGCACTGCTAGTATAAGCATTTACATAGCCATCTGGAGAGCCAGACTGGCAGCTTGATGCCATCTAGGTTAAATTTAACCCACTGGGCCTGGCTCAGTATTGCCACAGGCAAGCCCCTGATACAGATCCCAGTATAAATAAATGCATGAGGCAGCAGAAGGGCAGTGCCAGGGTAGAGCGTGTGAACTCACAGTGGTGGAATTTGTCTCCTTCATACCTTTCTGGGATTTAAACATATGAATTGCTGGAGATTGTTTCACTGCCAAGGCAGTGGTTTGCATTTCGCCAGTGCATGACCTGCAGGGGTAGGCAAGGGGGAAGGTGATAGCAGGATGACCCATGTGTGAGCTTGAAGTGCTAAAATTACCTTAAATCAAATCTGAAGCGATTTTATATGTATTAAACATGTTTTTAACGTTTACACTGTCGCTTGTGTGTGCTTGGCTGGATTAAGCTTTGTTGTGGTTGTGACAAACTGTTTGACCTCTGTCTGTCAATATTGGTTTAGTTGTAATAAATGTCCATTTTTACACCGTTGCTGTGTGTCTATATGTAATTAGTTGTGGTATTTGCAAAGAAGAGGCTACTAGGTGCTAGCTTAGAAAAAGGGAAATTTTATTACAGTGCTTAACCTGTTCTTGAGCACTTTATTAAAAAAAATGTGAGAATATACTGTGTCCAAGATTAAGTTATTTACATCCATTTAAAGTGTACAGAAAGCAGTAAATTGGCAAGTTTCTGGAAGGTTTACCACATTAAACATGGAATTTGTTGAAGTGGATGAGTAGTGCCATTTCATCTGCAAATTGAATCAAACCATGTTGAAAAAGGGCTCTGGATAACACAGACCGAATATTCAGATCCTTACATAGAATTATGAGCAAGTCATTGCAGCAGCCACAGGCCTGGTCTTGACCAAAAGTCTCTCAGATCAGTCTATTCTCCAGCTTTCTGAAAGAATTGAACTGGTTGATGTTATCAGAAGCATGGGGAAAACTTCATAAACCACAACACCATCTTAGGGCCTTTTTTTAGCATGAAATGTTTGTTTCTTAAATTTCATGTTTTACGGGGAATGGGTTGGGGAAAGTTCAAGCATTAATTAGACTTTTGGGATTGTTTAGGCAGGTTGATTGTTGGCTTGAGTGTCTTCAGCTTCACTGAATCTTAAGCTGGAAGAGCCCTTCCTCAACATGTGCTGTTCCTTTGGGGTTAATGCCATGATGATGATGGTGACCCTGTGTCTGCCTTTGGAACAGTACCATGTGTCATGGGTTGTGCTTGTACAGCTCACTTTGTAAGCTGCATCATAGTTTACCCAAGTGTAACCTTGTCAGTGTTACATATATCTTTTTTTTAACCAGACAGATACTCAATTCAGCTGATTCACCAGCACTGAACAGAAGGATATGTGGAATAATAGGGATTTCTTTTAATTACAACTTTTGCAGTGAAAGCAAAATCAGCTGCACTCTAGATGATGTAAGAAAGTAAATTAAACCTTTAAATTATTAAGTAGCACAGACTTTAATGTTTTGTAAGAAGTGCTGACCCAGGACAAGAAGCAACAGCATCTTTGAGCAGGCTCTTGTGTTTCTTTTGGGGAAAAAAAAAAAGGAATGTCACTAATGAACTTTAGGGCAATTTCTGATATGCCCAATGGAGTAATGCAAAGCTGAATCCAAGAAAAGACATATTCTCATCAAAGGATATAAAGCTCTGAAGTTACTTGGGTTGCATTCCTGCCCTACAAGCCAGGGAAGGGGACAGAGCAGAAAGGCCCTTCCAAGTGCGGGTGTCCCACTCCATGAGCAATGGAAAGCCTTGCATTCATCTGCCACTCCTCACCCTGCTGGTGGTTAAGCTGCTCTGGGTAGGCAGACCTTGGGGCAGGCAAGAGGGGAACAAGCCCTGCTCCCTGGTGCCTGAGCGCTGCTGGGCAACACTATTGCCTGTGTCCACAGGAGTTCTCACCACGCTGCCATTATTCCCTTCTGCCACTGGGAAATGGGCTCTTCCTGCCTGGTAGATCTCCCTGCCAGGAGAGCGTCCCCCCTACTGCCCTGACAACTTCTTCCCACTCTGTCAGCACTTGCTTTGCTCATCACCCTAACCCACCTCAGCCAGCCCTTCAGAATTCACAACTGAAAAAGAGAATTTTGAAAGCCACTGCTTTTAAGCAGCCACAGAAATGTAGAATTCTAGAGGGGTTGAGGGGCCTTAAATATCATCCAGTTCCAACCCCCTGCCATGGGCAGGGAAACCTTCACTAGACCAGGTTGCTCAGAGCCCCATCCAGCCTGGCCTTGAACGCTGCCAGGGATGGGACAGCCACAGCTTCTCTGGGCAACCTTTGCCAGTGCCTCACCACCCTCATCCTTCAAACCAAACCAAACCAAACCAAAACTTGGCCAATATGAATTCAGTTTCTAAGGTCCTTTTATATGGAATAATGCAGAATAACAGGCAGTGAAAACAAGTTATTCCTTGCAAATTTAAACCCTTTCTGTCTTCTCCTTGAGTTTCTCCCCTTTGAAAAAAAGAATTAAGCTTAACATTTAAAAACTTCTAGTCTTTTTGTCTCTTCAGAATAAAGAGCTCACTCAGCTAATAAGAAAACACAAAACCATGCATGTAACACTAAAGATTATGAAGTAAGGAAACAATATTGAAAATATATGGAAGTCAGAAAACTGGTTGAATCCCAGGTTTCATGCTAACAAATGCAAAATAAAGGTCGGCTTTACAGCGCTCAGTTTCTGTGTAATAAACAGATTGCATGTAGAAGAGAATGATAATTACAGCTACCAGTCCTACACTGCACAGGTACAGCCAATACATTTGGGTCTAGGCCTCAAGAAAAAAAAGCTGAAGCTTCAGCCATTATAGTAGCAGAAATAAAGTATATTTAAATTTTTACATGCACCTCTGAGCAAGTCTTTTTTTTTTTTTCATTTATTATAAGAACTTATTTTTAAAAAAAATACAGCAGCTCAGCTTCCCAAATCCCATTACAAAACCATGGGGACACAGCGCCTAATTACCTGTGGAATTCTCACATGGGCATTAGCTGGCACCCAGTTTCTAATCCTGCAGAAGCCTGCTTTGCTGGTCACGGGTTCCCAACACCCATTCCATCACTGCCCTTTGAGCTCAGCAATTGATTTCACTCGGATAATGCTCAGCTACAGCCTGCCACCTGACACAGGATGTACAGTGCACTACAGATGGCAGGAGTCAGCCTTAACCAGCAGGCTAGTGCAGCAGCAGCTGTGGGAAGCCAGCAGCACCATCCAAAGGAAGGTGTTACTGGCCTGCCAGTTCAATCCTGTTCCAGGGAGCCAAATTAGCATTTGCCACATTCTGCATCAGTGACCCAATTAGACAAGTGAGCATCTATGAAAAAATAGAAACCTTGGGGAAAATCTGCCTGTAAGGTCTAGTCACAAAAAAGTACAGCACAAGAAACCAGTGGTCACAAATTCCCCAAATGTAATTTAAAACTTAGTGCTGTCTACCCTTTGAAATATGCCTTTAAAACAAAGTTACTATATCAAAAGTTATGCTATTAAGTTACAAGTCCTACATCTGTTAATAACTAAAACATTTAATCAAATTAACTAAGCTACAATTCTGCCTACAGTTATGACAATATATAGTGAAAGTCATTTCTGAACTGAACATCAATATATAGCACTTTTGTTGTATTACTCCTTATTGGACAAAAATTACACATGAAAGAAGGAAAATGTATAATCAGCATGCTAGGTGCAGTATGCATTTAGAAAAGCAAAATATATATATTATATCAAGAAGCAATGTTCATTCACTCTGAACTATCCTCGGGGGAAAAACGTTCTTGTGAGGAATGCTGTCGTAAAGTTTAGATATCCAGATTTTCTGTGGGACTTTATTACTTTAGGAATTGTTAATGAATACCTATTTGGGATCACTGCATTTCTGCTTTAGGCTTCCAACTTCAGTGGTCAGAACTGTACTTTAATAGCAGAAGCCCAAGTTCTTTGGAGAGGCTGAAGAGAAGGAAGTGCCTCTGCAGACCCTTCAGGGCACCTTCAGTGCCACAACCTGCTCTCTCCAAGCACCTAAAGACACCTACGTACCCAAGTTAAATACCTTAAGTTAAATAGTGAAGTACAGTCCAGCTAACAGCACAAGTCTTCCATTTAAAAGGGCAGAAATATTTGTAAGGATTTATCTAACTGCAGGTACTTAGCTAATAAAGCTGTCACTTAAAAAAGGTTTTGTCCTGATAACTTCGTTTTTATGTACCCTACTCTCCACCTTGACCGCAGGAAAACTAGGCAGTCGGATGCCTTAAACCCTTTGTAAGATAAGCCTAAAAAGTCAAGTCCTCCCTCCCAAAAACCTGAACTATTTTTTCACTTATAAACCCTTCAGTTTCTTTAAGCCACTCTGCCAGCATCCTGAGCTTTCAAAAGTACATATATGCATCTTTGGTTACTAGACACGCACTTTTCCACTGCTCCTTCACAGGTCAGGCAGGTTGTTTTCAACTACAGATGGTATGCACCCAAGAGCTAGGACAGTATTTTCTATCCCCAGTTGAGGATTACAACCTCATGGTCTCCACTCATACTTGGGGATTAAGATACTGAATAAATTGATTGTTTTTCTGTGTACTTCCTACTTGGTTTTAGTCTACTGCAATCCCTACAGGCACTTAACTCAGCAGCTCCGTCAGGGGAGAGAGAAAAATCCGACACATATGACCACAAAGCTCCTACTGGGAAAGTACTGTACAATCAAACAGCCATGTCTTTTAGATCCCTTTTCTCCAACTCATAACAGGATTATATTTACTTTGTCTTGAAAGAGATTTCCCATGAACAGATGGAAAATATAAATGGCAGTCTTCTACAGAGGCTTCAGGTTGCAATATGCTATGGTGTGAATTTACAGCACACTGGCTGTTCTGTACTAACTCCTTACAGGGACAGTAAACATTTAACACACACGTAACACAGAAATAAGCATATACCAAATAAGCTTTACTTCTCTCTCTATGCGTACTTGGTATGCATCCAGGTGTTGCAGCAGTTCAGAAGGACAGAGTAGCTAGAGTACTTGACATTCACACCTTATATAGGACTTAAAACTTTTAATTTTCTGAAGCTTAGCACACAATGAATTAGGTTCCTTTATTAGGAAGAAACATTTAATGTGCAAGAACACTTTATTTGAAACTCAAATATCTGGTGCCCTATTGGAAAGATTGCTTTGTCAGCTCTAGGTTTGATCAATTAGCAATTTCTCAAAGTAATTCTCATTTTGTTTTGGGAGTTTCACTATTCTTTCCTCTGCTGCTTGATCTCTTTTTACCCCTGCTCCTGGATCGAGAGGAACTCCGGCTTCTGCTCCTGCTGCGTGTTCGACTATGACTTCTGCTGCGACTGCGGCCTCTCCTCTTTCTGCCCCGGCTGTGAGACCTCCTCCGTTCTCGGCTTCTTGACCTTCCTGATCGGCGCCTTCTCTTGGTTTTGCGGCGGTTCTTTTTTCTCTCAGATTCGCCATTTCTCCGGTAAGAATGATCTGGGCTGGGGCTGCCCCTCCTCCTTGAGCGGCTGTAATAGTCATCACGATGGCTTGTCCTTTTTCTCCTTTCAGAGTTTTTAGACAACTGATTAGTCCGTTCAGGAGAAATACGTATGTCTCTATTGGCCTCCCAAAACTCATTGTTTGGATTTTTGAATACATGAAGAAAATTGCAGTGTTTCCCTCTTGGACACTTCTGCCTTTCAAATAAGCCTGCAACAGATTAGGGTTTGCTTTCTTTATGAACCAGACTTGTTAAATCTCTTTCTCCATTATGTGCCTACCAGAAAGAAACTTAATAAACTGCATTTCACGTCTTCAAACAGAAAAACATGCATCTGACCTCCTGTCAATTTAATTCACACAAGATTAATTTTCAATATGTACTTTCCTTGGAATTAACTTTCTAACAGCTATGAAGGTTTTAGCTTAAAACAATTTTCATAAATACTTTTACTACCTTAATCTAATTACTGCTAAGAACTGATGGTTCAGAAACTGCTGTTGCTTTTTAAAAAGATAAATTGGTACCTTCCTGTAGTTTCATTTTAAGATTATTATTTCCACAGCATAGATCCAAACCTTCTTTTCCAGTCCAAGGCAAATCCACTAGAACAATTCAGACACACATATGACATGGCAGGAATATTCCCTTTCCTTCCTAGATCTGCATTCCAGCAAATCAGCATATTTGTCTTCCAAACAGAAATGAACTACAGCATTAGGCAGATCTGAAAGCTACAGGCTAATTCCCTCTTTTTCACTTCCAGAAGTACACTTTCAGTAACACACATTCTCAGTTTGTGACTCACCACATATAGCAGTTTTCCACCTTGTCACAGGACAAAATTCACAATGAAGCTGTCGGCCTGCATACCATCGTCCACTGAAGAGAGCAAGAGCTGCCTGACAGTCCTTCTCCCTTTGATAAGTAAAAGTGACAAATCACATTATCATCCTACAATCACTTCAGATATCATTTACCGATTTTAGGTTCCTGCTACAGTATTAAAATGAATCAATTGGATTATACAGACAGTGTTTTTACTGAACTTTGGAGTTTAGTTGTAAAACTTTATAAGACTATGAGTACTTACGACTGATACTGGACATATACATTTCCTCGAAGGTGAGGCTCATAGTTGCAACTGACCTAAGAGGATGGAAACATAAAGTTGGCACAGCTGAAGGTTTATGCTGTATAGCAGCTCACACATGCTAAGATCTTGCTATTCCAATTTATCACAGCTCATCAATGTGAACTTGTAAGTGATTCTTCTGAAAACTTAGTTTTAGCCAAAAAAACCCAAACCCAAATAATCCCAAACAAAACACCCCACACAACAAACAAAAAACACCCTTCTGATTTATGTTTGATGGTTTCCAGCATTATGCTTTTATTAACTCTGGGACCTCTGCTTCAGTTAGTCTGCAAGACAGCCTGTACTAATTGTCTTGCACTTGTGTGGACCACCTCTACTCTGCAACAGCCAATTCCTGCTCTGAAAATGATCAGTAGTATCCTCATGTGGAAATGTGGGATTCATTACAGTAAGAGAATCTTTAGAGCCATTTACCTTCACAGCATCCTCATGAGATAAGTTAGAAAAGCTGAAGTTGCTAGTTTTCATCACTGAACAGTTCTGAAACACCTTTTTTCATAATGATTTAGAATTCAAAGTATATCTAAAGGTCTCAAAAATACATTATTCAACTTCCAAAAAGCTTGTTGCTAGTTACAAAAGATTCTGAGGTGGGATGGCCCAAGCAGGAAAGAACCCAATTCTCCAGAGCAGAACAGTGTACCCAACCTCCTTTGCCCCAGGGCCTCTTCTGATATCAGCACCTAATGAGGCAAGTGGCTCCTTTCATCACTGAACCCCGACTGGCCCTCAGAGAACACCTCTCTGTGCATTGGATTAGGCAAGGGCTTCAGACACAACCACAAGCAGTTGAATAATTAAATAGTACAGAACAAGCAGTCAAACTCTGAGATAAACAATGTCAACACAAAACCAAGAATTGTTTTACCATAGAAATTTTTGGGTGGGAAAAGAAGTGTGGTTTGTCAGATCTGCCACATTCTGAAGTAGCTTCCCAGAAAGAACAGCAAGAATAAAACCTTAGGCCACATTGGCAACGGAAGTCAGCTGTAAGAGAGGGGTTTGCATAATCTGATTCCAAATGGTAGCAGAGACTCAGCTCACAGTTGAGAACCCTGCAGCCAACATGCAATTTCTGAGTATCTCTAATAAATGAAAATACCCATGAGAATCATATTACAGTTGCACAATTGCTTCAGAAGCTGAGAAATGCCATGCCAAAAGCTCTTACCCCATTACTAGTCACAGAGACCCAAGAAGGTGCAACTTTGCACGGTTGCATATAACAACAATACAAAGTCAAGGATCTGAGTTCAATGGCAAGACAGCATTTCCACTCACACTCCATCCGGAATCTATATCCCATCCTCTAGGTTGGAGCATAGCCTGCTAATATTCCATGAGTCAAAATGTGGAGAAGATGCTCCTCCAAACCAGTGAAGGTTTTTTACCTACAAAGCTTATTATACAGCTATTGAAAATTCACTTTTTCTACTTTCGTCTTTCTTGAAATGCTAATGCAATCTCAGTTCTGAGGCAGCTGTCAGTAGATGGAAACAAAAGGAGAAAAGGCAATGCCTGCCTTCTGGTGACTGCAGGAAAACACTCAGGAATAGCAAGCAGGAAAGGATTCTGCACTAGATTTCACTGCAAGGAGATTTCACTATCTAAGCTGTGCATTTTGAGGCAACATGGGACTGTAAACACACATCATTTATCTCTAGGGTCTCCATACACAGGTCCCTCTTTTTCCCCCCGTAAGAAATCATAATATAAATGGGGAAAATTCAGTACAGAACGTTCAGCAAACCAAGCACACAAAATAAGGGTAGATGACAAATCTCGACACCATTTACGTAACTTACCTTTTTATAATTCCTCCTACCAAAATATCTACTACTGTTGCAATTCACTGTAATTTGATTTTATTTTATCCAACAAGCTCTAAAATTACATTGTTTGGATTTACAGTCCAAATACATTTTATATCCCCGCTATTTCATTCCTTAGGCACAAATACAATAGCTCAGACATACTGTCTAACTGTCTTAGTGGACCCTCTGGGGCTTATCAAGGGCTAAGTAAAGCAGGGACTGTGAAGTAAGTGGACTGTTGAGCAGTGTGAGTAACTTGCAATATAAAAGCACAAGCTTTTATAACAGTCAAGGGAACAGAAGAGAAGATTTACCCAGAGTAAGACAATGCTCTGTCTTGCATTGACAAGTTTACAAGTGACATGAGAGATGTACAGTTTGCTGTAAGGAAATTGTATAGTTCTCTTGTGTACATGGGATTTAGCTAAGGCATGCTGGCAACAATTCTTGTTAAGGCTAGTAAAACACAACTTAGGTGGTATATGTTAGATATTTAACAAGCTATTACATTCAGATGCATACCTTGAATTGCACAACCTTCCCCACGTTCTGAAACTCAGGGAGCACGTCCTCATAGAACTCCAGGAACTGCTGGTAGGTCTCCTCGTCACTATACTCAAGGCTTGCATCTGTGTCATAGTCATCTCTCCGGCACTGCTCCATGCCAAAAGTAATGAACATCCCTCGAACGAGTAGTGTCTTACTAGATGTTGGATAGTTATGCTTGCGAGAGCACCTGGACATTTGTAGTGAAGAAAGGGAAGTGAAAAGATCATCACTGTGAGCCAAAGATGCACCTATTGAAACTTCAAACGTTTTGCATTTGAAGTTACAATATTACAACAGAAAATCAGTTAGTGGAAGATTAACATACTTCAATTATTAAAACAATTATTTCAGAAGTGAGTTGACATATAACCTTAGTGCTTTCTGCCATGCATAAATACTTTCTTGCTTAAAAAAGCACATCTGCAAAAGCTATAGGTACTAGTAACACAGTAAGAGCTGAAGTTCTTTTAGGCTACTAGGTTTAAACAATGTTCCCCAATTCCAAAGGGCTTTATAGAAAGATTATTGACAATCTTTTAAGACATTTTAAAGCAAGTCCTTGCTCTTTATTTTGCAAGTGGAACAACTTTTACTGAAGTTTTTCTTATCATACGGGGGGGGGGGGAGAGAAGAACTGAAGGAAGGAAGGCACATTTAGACCTGAAATTGGATGAGTACAATATTGGTGTTTTTCCACTTCTAAAAAAAAAAAATTGATTCTTCTAAGAAAGTCTTACCTTAAAGTGCATCTTCGTGGCAGCCATGAAAGTATTAGACTTCCCTCATCATCCACCATGTTCAGGCTACCTCCCTCACAGGCTACCTCATGCTAAAACACAGTTCTGCTCTACAAACCTTCAGCTTTAGTACAAACACAGATGTTAGCCCTCATGTTTATTTCACTGTGCTTTATGATCTCCATTTCAAACACTTCCCTGAGCAACTGGGTCATGCACTCTCCAACACATTTCTCCTTTTCAAGACATGATCAGAAAAAGTCAGACTAGTCTATTCTCTTTATCTAGCACTTGCAAAGCACAGACAAATTGGAGGAGATCAGGTCTCAAAATGGGCAACTGCAAACTAGACTCCCGATCAGAAGTTTCTGCATCCAATCAGTCAGAAATTGACTCTCACTTTCTGGTTGACATTTCTGAATTTAAGAAACTACCGACAAAAACAAAACTCCAAACCCAAAACTAAAACCAGAGACAATTAATTCATTCTGTTTGAATAGAATCACAGAATAGAATAGAAGCTCACAGAATAATAGCATCTCAAAATATTATACAACCAATACTGTCTGTACACAAAATGAATACAGCATTTGACAGAACGCAATCAGCCTCAAGGAAAATGAATTACCCAAAATCCAGTATTACTATGAAATATTAGGATTTGAATTACTGGGGAAACTAATAATGGTGAACTCTGCCAGTTTTTACCTTCTTCAAGACATCGTGAGCTTTGACAAGATTCAGCAATTACTTTATTGATAATATTGGCTCTCAAATTTTTCACCAGTGAGGTCCATTTCAGCTTCCAACCCATTCTTCCAGTTCTTATCCTAGCTGTACCTTGGTCCTTCAATTTATCGTCAACACCAGAGATTAAAATGACCAGAATATGGAGGAAGCAGGTATGTCAGGAGGAGGAAAGAAGATGAAGGAGAGGTAGCTGACGTCAATAACAGGTGAGACAAGAAAGGTGGAATATGGTATTTCTCAGTATTTACCAAGGCTGTTCACAGTTCAAAGCAAAACTGATTTTTATGCAATCCATCATTAATCCAAGGAGGTTACCTCCATTAAATATCACTGGAACACAAATACTATAAAGAATACAAAGAAATAAACATCAGAAAAGCAAAAATGCTGCCTGCAGTAAAATAGCTGGCCAAAGTTTTATTTAGGAATTCTGACATGTATTTCAGAATAAAGATGTATAAGAACGTGGAGCTATTGGAGCAAGTCCAGAGGAGGGCCACGAGGATGATCAGGGGGCTGCAGCACCTCCTGTATGAAGACAGGCTGAGAAAGTTGGGGCTGTTCAGCCTGGAGAAGAGAAGGCTGCATGGAGACCTC
>JBCJKH010068014.1:3981-15720 GCA_039877255.1 Loriculus beryllinus | reverse complement strand
GCCTTGAGCTAGAGTGACCAGTGCTGACACTGGATTTGGGATGTCTACTCTGCTAGCACCTGGCAGATACACCCAGTTTTATAGATAATTTCTATTCTTAACTCCCAAGTCCTTTGATTGGGCCATTTCTTTAAAACAGCCAAAGAATTACAAGGGCAGATAAAATGAGGGTTAAAAACCAAAGGAACAAACAAAACCAGATATAACATTATGATAACTGCTGAATGATAAACTCCAGAAGTTTAAATTGCTGTTCTTATGTATCATATGCTGATACCGTAAAGCACAACTCAGATTCAGGTCCTGAAGTGTTTACACAGTTTGTAACCTTTTTCTGTGCAAGATAATATCATGGCTGCAGATGTTACAGAAGTTTGTAAAACATAAGAACACCAGTGATCCAAGTAATGCACAGAGACTATTTGAAAGCCTTAACTTATAATCTTCCAATGTATTGAGTAAGAAGTTATGAAAGCAGAAGTTAAATGGATTAAGAGTAATGAAAGGGAATAACTGCATATTAGAAATCATCAGTGTGTAGAAATATTTGTACTGAGACTCTGCAGGGCCTCTACAGGATTTGTATCAATCATTTTGAAGGATATTACTGTTGATTAAAATGTATAGAAAATCTACTAAAACTGTGATAGCTAACACTGAGCTAATGCTGAATAGCAGTCAGGCTCCTACTTGCCCAGAGAAATGGTGGCTGCCCCATCCCTGGCAGTGTTCAAGGTCAAGTTTTACAGGGCTTTGAGCAGGTCTTTAAGGTCCCCTCAAACCCAGATCATTCTGTGATTCTGTGGGAATACGGATCATTCATGGGCCCATTCAAAGAAAAGAAAGGGAAGCATACATATGCTAATACAAATGTGCCTGTCAGGAGCAGAACAGGCAGGCTGGGTTTACAGGATGCAAACCCAGCTGTAACTCGGTTTGGGGTCCGGAAAGGGGGGATAAACTGTGGGTTTGATGCTATGCCTAGTGCAACCATTGTTTGGACATTATGGGCAGTCAGACCAACACCAGATAGATTTAATGTCCACCTCTCCAGAAGGTGAAGTGCCTAGCCACAAAATGCTCTGGGGTCGGAATAATGTGCCTTCAATGAGCACATTAAGGAACTCAATCTTGTTATTTATTAAGATGACTGAGATGGTTTCAACATATCCCACAAGGACCTTTGTGGGAAGAAGATCTTGATGAGCATATCTATGACAGAGTGCTTTGTTCTGGCAGGGAAAGACAGAGGAACCAGTGGTTTAGTGGGAAAGCAGACAAATCCAATCTGCAAATAAGACCTGTTTTAGCAGCAAGCGTGGCTGAACTTGGATGTTCATGCCAAGGGAACAGCCAGATGCTTCTCCAGATGCTTTCAGGTTCAGAATAAGCGTGACATCCATCAGGAGCTATGCTGCAGTGAAAGAAGTTAATGGTCTTGGAAAAATATAACTGGATGAATGCTGACCTGTCTGTACCCAGCTAGAGGTATAGGTTCCCCTCACCCTAGAGTCTATGCAATTATGATCTAATTGACTTACATTTCTGATCCAGTGTAAGAATTAGCCTCAGACAATCCAGGAGCACTCCCATATTGGAAGAGCAGTGATATGAACGTGGGAAAGGTATTAGACCTCACGTGCAGAGGCACGCTCTATAGAGGTAAATGACAGCTCTCAGTCACACTCAGCTTAGCAGGAAAAAATGAATAGGGAGTTTTGATAAGATTTTATCTAACAGCTGACACTTAGTGAGCTGTCCACATCTGGTTTGAAACAGTTTAAAGGGGGTATTTATTTCTATAACTATAGCGATTTCCACAAATATTTCCAAATCATACTGTGCACGCATGCATCTGTCTTTTTAAGGACGCTGCTGGTCCTCTGTGCAAAGCAGTGGCAAACAGTGGCACATGTGATAAAAAAGGCTGAGAAATGGCTCAAAAACCTTGTCTTTCCGTGGTCCAAGCAGGTGGAGGGAGCTGGGCTGGGTGCACATCTGCCAGAGTGTGTGAATGTGTCTGTACCGGCACTTGGCAGGGTGTTGATGTCAGCCCATTACCTGTACCCCTGGGACTTGCATGTGGCTTCAGGAAAAGGCAAACCAAGATGCTGCCCTACTGCTGGTATGGATGTTATTGTGAGGTTTGGTATTTGAAGCACAAATACGGTAATCAATTGTTTGGCTTGCCCAGTCTTGAGTTAAATGGCATAGGGATCTTAGCACACAGTCTAATCACACCACCAGCCACATTCACGCTGCAATGTACATTAATAAATCACACTTTCTAATTGTTAGGAGGAGGCTGGTCTGGCTAATTCAAAGGCACAAACACTCAAATGTCTAGAAATAAGTTTTATTAAAGTTCAAAAATGTCAAAATCATTCAAGCAAGAAGTAAATTAAAACCTTAATATAAAGCCGTGAACATGGAAATGTTATATTTGATGTACTGTAAGTTGAAACTCATGACTGATCTTCCTCCCCACTACAAGCTGAAAAGCAAAATACAACTTGTAGCCAATGTTGACTGTGAATTCATTAAACCAGGGAGGTTTCAAACACTTTTTGAAATCTTTTATACTATAAAAGCAGCAGTAGCAGCAGCTGCCTTTTATAGCATCAGCCTTTCAGGTGGCAGTTCACATCAAACCCTGCCCTGTCTCATTGCTCTCAGTTCTTAGCACTTTTTCCTGTGCCTGCACTGGAAATTCCTGCTGATGCTGCCAAGAAAACTATTTCCTCCCTCCTTACCCAGCTGGAATACTTTTAAATGTCTGATTTTTTTGCTGCCAACCCATTCTCATGCACATGCTAATATCAGGAATAGGGACGTTTCTCACCTTGCTCCCCAAGGGTTTTTTATCTACATATGACTAAACAACTTTGCCTCCCCAACTGCAGCAGGTGAGGTAAAGCTTTTAAATTGGATGCCTCCAGAAGCAGTCCCAACCCACACTTCACTGTGAGCTTTACATAAAGACCAAACAGGACAGTATTGTCTATGAAGGTGGGGCTGATTGAAGCTGGGCTTTGACTGAGTAACCTTTTCCCACATCTGTTTCTGGTTTTAGCATGATGGCTTTGAAAGCCCTGTTCCACCATGGCTCCTGCAGTACATGAGACTTGAGGAAAACATTAGTGAGTTTCTTATTGCCAGTTTTTTTATTAGGTGGAAATTTTGATGTGGAGAAAGTAGAAAATGCAAACTCCTAGGTGGCTGTGAGGGATGATCCAATCACACCAAGGCATGGAAGAGACTCATGCAGTAAATTGAACTTGCTCAGTTTCAGGCATAAGAGGACAAAACAGAGCTGAAGCACCTTTTCCAGTACAAAACTCTGCCAGAAATGTCTGTCTCCGCCTGGAAAACAGTGGCAGGGAGGCATTCACGCTATGGGTGGCTGCTCACTCTGGCCAAGAACCATTGTCCTGGTGCAGGCAGATCAGGGCAAAGTACTTCAGCACCTCTGGCTGAGGTGGGCAGCTGTGAGTTACATTAACACCAATAAAAAACCCATTGTGCACCTGGCTTGCAAGCCCTTCACTGAGGATGCCATCACATGGGAGTGCTTGTGTCTTGTTCAAAGCTTTGAAGAGTGATTGTCACCTCCAGGTACCACTGGCAACCCACTGGCAACTCTGTTCATGTTGGGGCACTCTCAGCCCAGCTTCATCTCTGTCTTTGGTGCTTGTCTGTGGTGTCTGGTTTTCTCTTTCAATTAAGCCCCCTGTTTAAAAGATAGGTGCTTCTCTTATCCCATGTGTTGTGACTGTAACAGGATTAGCGATATATCTTGTGTGGCTGCTGATCTTAATGCTATTACCCAGGACAATTTATTACGTGTTTGGCTCATTTGTTACTGTTGTATCTGTGACAGCCATTTCATTCTTCTTTTTTCTAATCTCAGTGATTCAACAGCCCAAGGGCCCCCTCCTTTTCTTGCACTGGTTCTGTGGTAATCTTTATGACTGCAGAGACCCAAGGGAAGGATAAGGGACTAAAAGCCCACTACATGTTGAAAGTGTATATTGAGGCATAACTGGAAGGTGAAGAATTGCCAAGTTTCACAGAAATAGCCCTTTTTCTCCTGCATTGCCTGGGCGCTCCAGCCGATCATAGGAAAGTGTATGGACAAGTGTATGCAAGCCAGTGGGCTGAAAAAATAAGTGAAAGACAACAATGCCTTTGAGTAGCTATGGGCAGCTCAGATGCACTCACTGTCCAAGTAGGTGTTGGGTTTGTTTTCTTGTTACTCTTTGTCTATGTAAGGTGTTCATGGCAAATTAAAAATACACTCACTTGAAAGCACAAGTTGGGAAGAGCATTCCCAGTTCCCCAGTCTCCAACTGGCACTGCTGCGTTTTGCATGCTGTTAGAGATGGTGCAGGGGTTTCATGGACTACCGAGTGCTGGGTAGAGCAAATTTTGCTTGTGCTTTTCTGAGTTCAGGATTGTGCTTTTCTTGTTGGCATGTGAGTTTCCAGGAGGTATTACTCCAATTTCTTGATACAGAGGTCATCTGTCTTGCAAAGCTGATTTGGATTGTATGAATCCAGAACAAGGACTACTGTGGTGGTGGTGAGACAGGATATTTCTTAAGATCCACCGCTACTGTCTTCTCAGTAGAGGCCATGTGAAGGGTGAAGACAAATCCTCCATGAGCAACCTGGAAAGATGACTGAACTGTGGATTGAGTGTTTTCCATGAATGTGAGGACAGACTCTAAACAGGTCTATGAATCTGTCTTGTTACTTGCAAAGTTTCACAGATGTTCCTTCATTTTATACTTGTGCCTTTACAGGAGAGAAGGGTGAGGGGATGATCAGAGAGTTTCTGTAATTACACTGAACAAGCAGGATTTAAATGACTCTGGAAGAGGATATTTTCATACTAATTTCTAATTCAAGGTGGCATATTTGAAAGTAACAGGTTTTACATTTTGAGGGTACAGCTTTGAAGTCACAATAGAAGAGTCAATTTTTCAAACCCTTTGCAGGGTGAGACCACGAGAAACAGTTTACATCTGCTGAGAACAAGATTATTCCTTTAATGATCCTTCAGAGTGAATTGAAGAGAAAGATTTGGTTCCTTGGTAACTGATATAGTTCTAATAATCACTGTTGTATTAGTGGAAAATTTCAGGACTTCAGATGTAAGAAAGGATGGGGTGAGGCTGAAAACTGAGGAAAAATGCTTTGGAAAACCTCATACTGACTTGTACTTGGAGGTTTTCAGAATGTGTCGTCCTCTCTCCCCTCACGCCCCCACCATGGTCCTGAACACCAAAGGAGTTTGTGAATCTAGGGTGTAGGAGTCACGGCACACAAATGCATATCTTACATTTGCAGTCAAGATGTGATTGTAGAATGGGGCTTTGCAGGTATCCTACATGAGCAGTAGTTAATAGAGATAATGCTTGGTGTGTAAATAAATTACCATTGAGGTAACTATTTTCTTTGAATAGCACATCAATAGTTGTAATTTGCTGCTGCAGCTGTGATGATAAAAAGTTATAAACCAGACAGGGTTTGTAAGATAAGGTAGTGTCTTATTAGTCTCAAATCTGTTACACAGATGTAAAAAAAGTTTTGGAGATATCCAAAAGCTTTTCTGATTTTTCCAGCTACATCATGTGGCCTAACAAAACATACTACCTTGTCCCACACAAGATTTCTCTCCATTGTCGTCACAGCTGTAGCAACACATGTTGTGGAGATGTGCACAAGGGTTTGCTTCCGCTGGTCTGGCAGAAGGTGATGCTTCTTCATAAAAATCCTGTTAGTAAATTGGATGGGGAATCATAAAAATAATAGCTCCAGAAGGTATATACGAAGGGGAGACTTGCAAAGCTTCATACAAAGGTGTGGGTGGAAGGGACTTTAAAAAAAGCCCATCTAATTCCAGCCCCCTGCTACGGACAGGGACATCTTCCACTAGACAGGGTTGCTCCAAGCCCCGTGCAGCCTGGCCTTGAACACTGCCAGGCATAGGGCAGTTACAGCTTCTATGGGCAACCTGTGCCAGTGCCTCACCAGCGAAGAACTTCCTAATATCTTACCTAAATCTCCCTTCTGCCAGTTTAAAACCATTTTCTGCTTGGTCTGTCGCTGCATATTCTTGTCAAAAGCCACTTTTCAGATTTCTTTCCAGCCCCTTTTGGTACTGGAAGGCTGCTCTTATATCTCTCTGGAGCCTTCTCTTCTGCAGGCTGAACTCCAAGTCTCTGTCTGACTCCATACAAGAGGAGCTCCAGCCCTCCGGCAAACTCTGTGGCCTCCTCTGGACTTGCTCCAACAGGTCCATATCCTTCTTACAACCTACCTAATTTGTCCAAGGGATATTTACTATGAACCTTGCCCACAGTCTACCAGTAACTACATGGAGAACAGATTTTCAGTGGTAGCAAAATCTTCAGTAGATACAAAAATGCAGAATAAGGCTATGCAGAGGTTAAACCACAAATGGAGAACTGGCCCCAGCAAAAATCCAGTGGTTGTACTCAGCCACAGGCTTAGCCTCATCCCCTGCTCTCCAGGGAAATGCCAAGGAACAGCTCTAGCTGCAGATGCCCAGTTATGGAGGAAGCTTTCAAGGCAGTGATTATACCAAAGTGCTGACACATTTAAACCAGTAAATGAACAGTGGGGTTTGTGAGCGTAAGGAGCTGCCACTCCCTGCATGCTCCATACCTATGCTAGCCATATTGAACACCATCACGTCCCCAAAACTTTCAGCCAAGACATGGAGCACTCACTGAAGCTACATCTCACTCACCACCTAATGAATCTCCTGACATAAGGAGACATAGGCTTTTGAGACCACCTTCCATATAGTTTCCCAAAAGCATTAGTGCCATCAAAGATGAATGAGTCCAAGCCCATCTCCAGTGTGCTTTGTGTAGGCAAGATTGGTGGATTGCATTTGGCTGATTAATTTGAGGTTGTGCTGTGCATTATAAGAGAGTAATAGAGGTCAGAGTTTGTCTTGAGCAAGCTTTATCTTTCTATTTCTGCGGATTCTGTAGTTTCTTCCCTCTCCTTTTTGAAGTTTTTAGTGGTAGTATTCCTCTCCTACCTTGGAACATTTTATGGCATGGAATTATAACCTTTAATCCACCAGTGTCTTCTCCCTCATCTAGCCAAAAGGCAGAGAAAATGCCAATATTGCTAAAATGCAGCTAATTTGATGTTGTTAACATTTTGTCTTTTGCCTCGAAGGAGGAGCACAAGCTCTGCATCCCTCTGCCATCTAGAGAAAGGCAATTTTTCATGACAACAACCAACGCAGAGTTGACTTAACTCGCAGATTTGGATCCAGACCTTTAGAAGAGCAGCTTGGAGCCCTGCCAGCTGTGCGAATGTGCCATTTGTGGGCACTGCTTTTAAGCCTCTTTCAGCAAGCGGAAAGAACCTTATTGTTAAGCAGTTTGTTGCACTTGCTTTGTACTCATTGCAAAGGTTGATATCTTTAAAAGCAAAGTACTGACAGCAAACTCCAGCTTCCAGGGGAGGAAATTTAAAATTTTAAAACAAAACCTGCAGCAATGAAACTCTTGCCTGATAATTGCACTGTTTGGCTTTTGGCAGCTCTGATTTTGGCTTTTGGCAGCTCTGATTTTGGCTTGCTTGCACATGTATCTCTCCATAGCAGGATTGTCCTGCAGGTCTGAGTTACTTTCTCTTCCAGAGGTACTGTGTACATTGTCCTGGAGCTACTCAGTGCTATCAAAGCAGCGCTATCTGTGGGAGCTTGAAACGTGTATCCCAAATTTAGAGAAAGGGTTTTAAATAAGTAGCCATGCTTCACTGCATCCAAACTAGGGTTAAGCAGGGATTATTTAGCAGCACTAGAAAACACTTTGGGTCAGTGGGTGAGTAAAAGAAGAGGCCAGTTTGTGCTGAGTGTTTAATGCTGCCTTGAAGGCACAGATGGGAGCCAGATGGAATAGACAATTTTCTACTCAGACCTGCAAGGTGGATCTGAATATATACATATCTAATAATCATATCCTGTAAACACTCTGCTAGCGTGTGCAGGTAGAGATAACCTCCCTGGTACCTTCATCTTGTGCAGGGTACCTGTTGAGAGCCCAGCTCTGGACGTTACCGCTATTACTGGAAACTATCCACAGCCTGAACACTGGAAGCAGCCACCTATGTCAGCACCCACCGGGGTTCAATTACAGGTGCAGCTAAGGGGAATATTCAAGGAGATTTTTTAGCATATATTTTGAGTTGCTGCTTCCTCCTCCAGGATAGGTGCCTTGATGGTCCTGGTATTGTGGGCTCTCAGCTGTATTGGGTTTTAGTGTCCCAGCATCTCTGTGATAGCTTGAAGCAAATCAAATACATCTCTTTTTTTCCCACTTCACAGGAGAGCTCCAAGGGTGTAAGGAGCCTAAAAACAGCTGGGGCATTTTTAAGTTCTGAAATTCTATTCTACACATTTTCAGAACATAAAAAAATTATTTCTAGTCTTTTAGAGGGTTCATTTTATATGCTTTTTGTTATTCATGCATTATTTTATGAGAGAGCAGTCAAATCAATGACTTGTCATAATATGACATTATTGCTGAAACATTCTCTTATTTTAATGCCATTTATAAAAATCAGCAACTAGAACTGATCAGTGCTGATTAAAATATATAATCTTCTTTTCTATATCCAGATGTCTCTGCCTTTTGGAGCAGTGATGGAAAGGACGGGTGTTTTGTTTGTTGTAAACTTCCTCTGCAGAAGAGAGGTTTAGAAAGCTATGGTCAGGTCGTGAGTTTTTTGTTGTCTGCAGCTAAAGTAAAGCTTGTGCATATTCCACACTGTGTGTCCTGGGTAGTTTTTCAGAAATTAAACTTAGCGCCTATTTCTGATACATGTCACCACAGACTTGCTAAGTGACCTGATAATGCCATGCCCATTATCAATGGCCAAGAAATGCCAAGATGAACTCAATCTCCTCTCTAGAACAATATTACCTTTTGTTTGCAAGACACATGTGTTTGTACGTGTGAGCTGTTCAGGTATTGGGGGAGCAAAGACGTGTAACAGCTGTTGTAGTTGTGGGGTTTGGTGTCCTGTGAGCAGTGTGTTGCATTGTCTGGAGGTCAACATCCAGAATGAAATGATCTGAAATACTGTCAATGCATTGCTGAGTGTCTCACCCAGCAGTACAAGCTGAGTGGGACTGCACAATTAAGGAACCCAAACTCCTTATAGTTCAGAGATACTATGCCATGTTAGTATTGCCCTTTATTTCTTGGATGTGAAGCATGGGGCTGAATGGGTGCTTCCTTCCTGCATTCTTGGTGAGTGTAGAATGATGTCTGGTACAGCTATATGCTTTTGACTCCATCACTGTGTTTTTTGAGGTGAATGATAGCATGAGCAAGATGAACACACATTTGTGGTTATCTTTCAGAAGTTGCACCATGCTGAGACTCTGAGCTGTTCAAAGGCATCTAAGTGAGACATATGTAATTGATTGCAACACTCGTGTTCCCACTGTAAGCAATGCCCCTCTTGTCTCCTGGCTCAGTAGCTTGCTTTGATTTTATGCAAATCTGTCACCTGCTTCTGTGATACATGTCCTCATTTGCAAAAAGAGGTCTTGCTGCTATACTAATCTGCTTCTAGTGTTTTCTATTTTCATTTTTAGCCGTTTTTGGTGTTTCATTGCTTCTGGGACATAGGTGGAGTGAGTGCCGGGCATTGTTTTCTGTGGAGGTATGGAACAGCAAGGTAAAAACATGACACCAGTTCCACTTCTTGTACCTTCTCCAAGAGAGTCCTCCTGGGACTCTTTCTGTTCCACCTTGGGTTATGAAATACAGTGCCTTTTTTTGACTTAAAAAGCAAAAATAGACACTACTTCTTGTCTCCTACGACTAAGAAAAAATGCTTGCTCTGATTTAAAAATGCCCTTGTGTCACAATATGTCCCTTTGAGCTCAGCTCTGTATGGGTTTTCCATATTAAAATATTGTTATTTATTAAATCTCTGATAAAGCTACACTTAATGCTCCCATAATAGAATATGCATCTTTAAATCTGCTGAATATGTGGTTTGTCACTGATGCAAAATGTACTGATTAATTAAATAAGACTTAGAGATTCATAAAGCAATTGCTTCAAAATGAAATGTTATTTACAGCTAAGTATATTAACGATTATGGAAACCTAATTTCTCCCTTACACGATCTGTCTTGAAATTCCACTGAAATTTTAGTCTCATGATTTAATTATTTAAAATTCATTTTCAGTATTAAATGCATTTGCAAAAAAAAAAAAAAGAAAAAAAATCAAGAATATTTTTCCAAGTAAATATGGCTGGCATTTTGTATAATGGCATTTTTACAATTATTGGGGGGAAGACAACAATGGAATTAAAATTGTGTGAATTTCTGTCTGCTTTAAGGTGAATATTTTAACTACAATAACTGTAGTATATGAATCTAAAAGATGCTTGTATTAAGATGAATATTTGGTGAGAAAATGGTTGCCTATCTTGCTTTCATGGATTTTGTCTTCTGGGTTGTTTCAAGTTCTGCTGTTGCTTGCTATTATCTATCAACAGTTTACTGGGCAGTTAATCAGCCAGCACCAGGCAAATTCAATCCTTTATCAAGCACTTTATCAAGGGTTCATCAAATGGTAAGAAGACTGCTGTTAGTCTAATGACACCTTATTGGCAGAGCTGTATTAATTCAGCTATAAAAAGGCAAGACCTCATTCACTTGGTTCGTGTTTTCTCCTTTTCATGTAAATACACATAGCTGAGTCTGTCCTTCACTGGGGTCTTTGACCATATGTTTCCCTTTTATGTGATTTATGTTTTAATAGCTAATAGCTTAAGGTCTGGGAAAAGTTCAGGATTTCTAAGACCTGATGAGAGTTGATAGGTGGTGTCATTTGGGAAAACATTAACCCAAGATTTGTTCTCTAGCAGAGGAGTTTTTCTCACTCCTTTGATACCAGGTTTGCTGTTGAATGGTTCCACATAAGAACTTGTTGTGCTGAATCTCTTATCCAGTTATCACTTACAGCTCCCAGGTTCATTAGAGGGCTAGTTCCCAGGGCCTGGCTTACAAACATCAGTGAAAGCCTGGAGAAAATGTTCTCATTAAGTGTTTAACATAAAGGTACAACCGCACTCAAGCCATACATAACATTTTTTCATTAAATCATTTGTTTATTAAGTGAATTGATATGGCACAGTTCTACTTGCCTCTAACTTGTCCTAACAATGCTGGTTCTGAAGAAGTTCTGTTTTTACCACTGTCCGTGTGGGGACCTGGATATGTCCTGTGTGCTTTTTCTTCTTTCCTGGTAACACTGGGCTCACCTCTTATTTTGAAAATATTTCCTCACTTGGATCAGGAACTGCTGCTGTATATGTGGCCCCATCATCCTCCCTACAGCACTCTGTGTCATTTAAAGATGTGTTGTTCAGGTTGTGCCACGGGAAGCTGTGCCCCACTGCTTTCATTGGTAAGGTATGGGTGTATTTCTGCCTGCAAACCTTTTCTCCAATATATTCAGTCCTTCTCTGTCGAACCTTGTTGTGAATACTTGATACTGATTCTTGGTACCATAGAAGTGAGTTTTGAGTGATTTTGAATTTCACTCTCCTGTTTTTTGTTTTTTTTTTTTTTTTTAAATTCGTTCTAATTGTTATTCATTTGGGACAGGATTTCAGACTTCATCTTCCATTTTACCTACTCCTGTTTGGATGGTGAAGTCTG
>JBCJKH010068009.1:0-10226 GCA_039877255.1 Loriculus beryllinus | reverse complement strand
CAGCCCACCTCACAAGTGTGTCAAGGTCCCTCTGGATGGCATTCCTTCCCTCCAGCGTATCCACCCAACCACACAGCCTGGTGTCATCAGCAAACTAAAGATCCTTTTCTCATTACATTTGCACCAGGTGACCCAAAGGTAGTCTTTCTGTTCTTTAAAATGTGACATGTGGTTTCAAGACAAAATTCTTTTTATTCTGATGCGATGGAGCATTATTTAGCTCCGTTTTGTTGCAAGGATGAAAGCTGCCTCCTCACCTCCACTTTGTTTACTTGCTTTCATGAATAAATGCAGTAAATCACCAGGGAAGGGTCTGGGGGTCTTCTGTGGGTTGTTTTGTTTTGGTTAGTTTATTTTTCTTTATGGTGGTTAAAAGATTGAATGGATTGTCCAGAAAAGATATGCAGGGTCCATCCTTGGAGATACCCAAAACTTGACTGGGCAAGGTTCCAAGCAACCTGCTTTAGACAGTTTTGCTTTGATCAGGACATTGGACTTGATAACCTTCAGAAGACTCTTCTAACAGATTATGCTAAAATTCTATGAGCCTAACAGTGAATCACAAAATAAGATGAGCAGTCACAGCTTCCTTACACAAAGAAGGCCAAACTAACTTTCTTGCTGAGATATATTTTATTGTTTGCTCCATGCAAAATTGGGCCTTTATACCTCAGAAAACCAGAGGGCTACTCCTCAACTGAAATCCTGATGTACTGAAATACAGTTGAATATAAGGTAGAATATTTAATAATATGTAATAATGATTACACACTACAGCAAGTAAGCAGTGACTAAAAATGAACAGTGCAAATCTGGGACATAGAGAAGGGATAAATTTTCCCTCAAAGCAGGGAAACATCCAACAGTTGCTGTATATCTGTTTTCTGGTTCTGAAGGGCTATGTTGATGTACTACAGTGCTCAGTGTCCAAGGTGAAAGGAGAATTTGGACTGAGTCTAGTTAGTTCTGTGTCTTAATGGGGAGCTTTTCAGGGATGAATTCTGCCTTTCCATAGGGAACTGAATCAAATTGACCCAGGTAATTTTTCATAGCCACCAAACTTCCACCATGTCCACAGTAAATCTCAATTGTTACTCGATAAGCAGGACTTCAGAAAACCCAAAAGAGAAAACATGTTTTCATTATTCTCTAGTTCTGACTCAGACTAACTAATCTTTTATTTCCTACATCTTGAGCCAAATTATTCCTTGCGTTAATTCTGCCAGATTAAGTGAAGCTGTCAAGGATACCATTTAATGGAGAGTTATAAGATTTAAGAGACCTTACATATCACCTGGTCTTACACCTTGCATAATAGAAGCCGTAGGACCCATTAAATAATTTCCAGCTCAAACCAAATGGAGCATTGTCTTTGGCATAATCCTCATTTTAAAATTTCTAATGGTTTAGAATCCATTATTTCTCTCTGCAGTTCTTTTTCTGTACCCTCAAAGTGAGAAATGGACATTTAAGCAGAGCTTTTCAGGCTTTGGCTTCCAGCCCCTACATATGCTAGGTTGAAGATCTCTATGAACAAATTTTTTATCCTTCAAGCAGGTACTTCAGGTCCCCTCCATCTTCTACCAGATACACAGAGCAGGTTTATCTCCTTACTATGTGTCAGTTTTTCTAATTCTTTCATTATTTTTTGAATACTCGCCATTGCTATTTAACAGGGAAAATCCTGAACCTCTATATTATTCATGAAGTAGACCTGCGCTCAGTATTTCAGCAGCCATCATATCAGTGCCAAATACAAAATATTACGTACACCCTTTAGGTAGCCCTTTTTGAAGATCAAAGCAATGACATTTCTTTAATGGAAGAATGAAAAATTACTCTTAACACATTCAGTTGAGATAAGCTGAAGTATTACATTCTGTTCTAAAGGAATGCTTAAATACTTTATATAAAATGAGGGAGGGAGGCGGGCAAATCAGTCAAAGTGCTGATCTTTATCTCAGAATATCCTAAAGCCCAGGGTAAAGGTATCTATACACAGATACCAGATGTGGGTTTAAATTCGTGCTCCATAGGTTAACTAGGAATTCCTTCCCAGAAAAACCTAACTTCAGAGTTGTCTTCTATTCCCTCTCCACTGAACAAAGTGCTGAATTTTCTTGTGCTGAGACTCAGAATCTCTTTCTGGTGTCTATGGCTTTTCCCCTGCTCAGCATGCTACCTTCTGAGGACTGAATATACACTGTACCTCACAAGTGTCCTCCTGGGTGCTCAGATTCACTTCACTTCAAGCTGTTTGAAGGCATGCGTTGAAGCAAAACTCCAGATAAGAAGAAGGTAGAAATGTTATAATGCACGCAATCGTGCTCCTAACTCTTGGAATAGCCGGGAATGCTCCAGCACATATGCACATAGACAAATCTACTAGGTTTCATCATAGAAGTCCTGATTTCATGTATAAGAAGATGCTATAGGCTGTATAGACAGATGAGTTAAAGACATCCTATTGCCAGATTTGTGTCATATTGGGAAGGTGGAACAGCTGCTTTAACGCAGTCTCTGTCCTGCCAACTTCTAGACTGCACAGACTGTGTGCTCTATCGTTCACACCTCTGTATTGGCTCATGCATTAGGTTACCTAGCCCTGCTAATTCGGAGTTATAAATTCCAGCAGAGAGCAAGCATCGCAAACTGTAACCCTGCAGTTCTGAGGTCTATTCATGAATCTAACCATAAACCGTGGTTCCTAATGCTCAGTCAGCCTAAACAGTGCTTTTGAGAGACACCCAGACCTACAACAATACCTTGCAGGGCACGCTGATGACAATAATGCAATTGTGGCTCCCAGACTCTCTTGACCCAGATGTAAATTACATGTGGGTAATAAGAACTACAGCTTACATGAAAGTGACTTCCTCTGTCTGACTTTAATTGTTTTATAGAGATGGATTGCCTAAGCACCTCCCTGCTTCTTCAACAATAACCAATGGATTTATGATAGATTCCAAGATTTTCCCCTTTGAAGAAAACTCAGGCATATCACAAGTAGATCTTGCTTTCTGTGCCATGAGAGTCACACAGACACTTGTATTGATATATGTTAGCAAGTTTTAAGCCACCTAGCTAACCATCACTGCGCAGCTACAGAGACAGGGAGTGTTGTCTGGGTGCATAGCATTGAAGTTTTACAGCCTGATTTTTGCAGCCCATCTGTACACTGTCACTGCAGCTGCATTGCCTGCTACACCCAGAGGAGCTACTCTAATGTGTTTTATATATTACTCCCTGTGCCACAAGCACAGGAACAGCTTCAGTATAGATATTCTTCTTTTTATTACTATTTTTTTTTTTTTTAAAAAAAAGCTAAAGAAAAGATGGCCTGGTTAGTTTGTTATTATAATTTGCAACAAATCATCAACTGAGGAAAATAAATGTCTATTTAATTCAGGGGAGCAAATCTGCAGCAGGAGGATTTGAAAGGTAGGGAAAGATTTCTTTTGAAGACAGTGATATAAGCCTAGGATAAAGAACATGAAAGACCTTTTAGTATTACTGCTGATCTCTCCAGGATTGCTCTACTGTAAACAAATGACTATGTCCACCTTCATTTAGTTAAAAATAAAAATTATAAAGTTTTATTTGAATAAAATTAAGGATGAACTCACATTCCTTAAACATAGCATTTCTGACTCTCTTTTAATTTATTTAGGTGTCATTCAGAATAAGAGTCTTTAAGGTTCAGTTTTAATTTGGTTTCTGTCTGATGAGAAGCAATAGAAAGGGAGGCCTCTCATCTTTGCCGACAGGAGAGAAAAATCCATACAATCATGGAAGTGTTAAAGTTGGAAGGAGGGTCAGGAGCAGGGCAAGAGGTTTGAAATTCCTTTGCAACAACACGAGCCACTTTAAGCTCAATGTTCATGACTGCTGTGCTACATCATGAAGCAAGTGTCATTGTAGGTTCGTTTAGCTGTGAAACAAATCAGAGGTGTTTCATAACCGCACATTTGGCTTCCTCTTCATTGGTGAGTATGACCTCTCCTCCATGGCAGAAGCAACCCACTGCAAAACACAATGGGATAACTCCTAACTTAAAACAATAAAAAAGGTTCAGTTTGCCTGCTGAGGAAGTGACAAAGTAATCTTGTGTCATGTTTTAAAAAAGATAGCCTGATATACTGATAAGATTTGAGGCATGTTTTCTGCTCTGGCACCAGCTTCTTTACTTTGTGTAAGTAGTTTCAGATGCATTTACACTAAATGTCAAATCAAAATCAGATTGGTGGGGTTTATCCTGTTTCTCATTAAAATCATTGAAAGCCCTACACTCCAATTTGAGCACCTGTGTAAACTGAGCTATGAAAACTTCTAATACTACTTGGGGACACCGTAAGTAGGAGTTGTACCTGAAGTCTATAGGCATCCTCTTAGAAGTTATAATACTTTGCAGGACTAGATTGTGTACTGTTACATATTTCAACAACAGCACCATTAGCTGAAGATCCAGCTTTAGCGCTGACATTAACAGTAATTTTAGTTTCAACTTTCATTAGCAAAATGAGTTAGCAAACTGCCAAACAGAAGGTTCAAAGTTCATCTTTCATAACATTTTATATTATTATAGTATTATTATAGTATTATTTTACATTGTGACTGACTGCATTAATTTCTGATACAACTGAATTTTCTATTGCAGGATGATCAATGCTGTGTACATTAAGTAATAATATGTAGCTATAGAAAAACTGAAGAGCACTTACCTAAAATCTGAGTTCAGATTTTTAACTGAGTAATCTAAACAAGAAGAAAGATAATAGAATTCTTTGAACCTGATGTCCACTTGCTAGGCAACTAACTGGTCTCCTGCATTCAAGGCTTTCACTTCCTCTCTAGGAAGAGAATGGCTATAAGCATGGAAGTTTAAGAGTACTTTCAGGACATGGGAACAAGCTATTAAATTGTCTGTGTTAACCTAATTATTCATATTTAATTTAATTTGTCTTTATATTTCCATAATATATTAATAGACTTCAGTATGATCACTTCCAAGCCATTATTTCTGTGAAGCAAATAAAAATTACAGAGAAAAACACTGGGTAGGACAGAAATCCAAAAGAGAGAAAAAAAATTAAAGAAATAGTATCAGAAGATAAGACCTTTAAGGACAACAGGAACCCTCCTTAATTTTGGTGGGCCAACTCTGTCAGCAGTAAATTTCCTTACTGCCTTTACTTCAACTGGAAAGGCCTGAATCAAACTGCAGAATGAGGAGACTTGTGGAATTTGGAGATATTAAATTGTACTGAAACACGCATGATGGGATACAGAAAGCTGCCAGCCCTAAAGAAGGCTGAAATCGTAATGAAATTTTCTGAGAGAAATCATCAACAAATCTCAAAAAGCTAATTTCTGTAAGGCTGAATGCACTCAGTACTCCTGCTGAGTTAAAAAGAAGTTTAAATTAGAGAGAGGTTGGGGTTTGTTTGTGGAAGAACATAATACTGAAAGTAATTTAACCATTGGAGACCTAAGGGTGTGGCAAATTCTTAGTCTTGCGATGCTTCAGATGTTCCAAAAAGGTAGTGTGAATCAGACTGAAATTGTGGTTGTAACAAAGGTATCACTGGTTAAAGATTTATGAGGTGAGATTAAATCAGTCATCGTCATTCTAAATAGTCAATGGAGGAAGATGATAGATAGCAGAACGAGGTGTCTTCAGATGTCCACTCTACAGGAAGATCAGGATGGCTGAATTACATTGATTGATTTGAAAATGGCAAGTGAATTCAATCATCTCTGCTTATGTCAACATAATCCTTTTGTCCTTTTCAGTTACTGAATAATGATTTATCTTCTCAGTTCTTCCTATTTGGGCCTGTTGGGACTCTAACTTTACTCCTGATTTATACTGCATAAGAAGAAACAGAACCTCTCTTCCATTTGCTGAAAGGGCTAATGATTTTCATCCAGCATACAGTGAATTTGTACATCCAGGAAAAAAGACTAGTTAGATAAAACTCCTGAGATATTCGGGTTATTTGCATAGAGTTCAACACCTACTTCTTATTGTTTATAATGTTATAACATTTATAACATAAAAATAAGAAGGTTGTACCTCAGCATTTTACACTGACTTCAGTAAAGGATCTGGTTTGTGTTAATTTGGTACCTGCCGGAAAAAGGAACACAACTATTTTTGTTAGGATGGATACATCCTTTAGGAAAGACCTAGTCTTCTCTTCTCCAAACATCTAACTACAGACATAATCTACATTGCTTTAATTAAAGGATAATTCATTTTGCAACACCTGTCCTACATTAGCAAATAGTCATCTCTTGCTTCTAATTTTAGCAAATTCAGAAATACACGAGGAAGTGTAAAACATTTATTGTACAATTTGTTACAGGTTGTGGAAGAACTGTTGGCTTGTGTCCTTAAGATGTCTGATTTGTAAAAGAACACATAATACAGTTAAGCAGCTCCAGATCTTACATTTCCTGCATTTAAGTGACCTTATTTTGTACTTAATGAGAATACTCAGGTATACAAAGTCATCCACATGAGCAAGTTTTTTGTCCTGGGTTCAGCTGTAGCAGTAATTTTCTCTTGGTTAGCAGCTGGTGCAGTGCTGTGTTTTGGCTTCAGTCTGACAACAATGCTGATAACACAGTGAGGTTTTAATTGTTGCTAAGTAATACTTATTCTGATCAGGGACTTCTCAGTCTTTCATGCTCTGCCAGTGAGGAGCGGCACAGGAAGCTGGGAAGAAGCAGAAACAGGGCACCTGACCCAACTACCCAAAGGGCTATTCCGTACCACAGCACATCATGCCTGATACATAAACTGGGGGGAGTTACCCAGAAGGCCTAGATTGCTGCTCAGGTCGGGCTGGGTATCGGCTGGTGGGTGGTGAGCAATTGTATCGTGCATCACTTGTGTTTATTGGTTCTTTTCCCTTCCATTTTTAGTTTTATATTTTTTTCCCTCATTATTTTCCTTATCATTACTATTATTAGTGGTAGTAGCTTTTTTTTTTTTAAATTATACTTTAGTTATCAGAGTGTTCTTATCTCAACCTATGGATTTACCTTCTTTTGATACACATCTCCATTCCTCCGGGAGCAGGGGGGGGGGAAAGGAAGAGTGAGTGAACAGCTGTGTGGTTTTGAGTTATCAGCTGGGCTGAAACCACAACATTTTTACACGAGCATTTCTGTTTCAGCATTAGAGAACTTGACTATGTGAGTAGCCAGTGCTTGTTGCCCACAAATAGCTAAGCAGAATAAGTAGTATCTGGTCCTGCTATTGTGCATATAGAGTGTCTGAGAAAAACAAAGATAAATCTGGATATAAAGGAAAACAAATTTTACTTTGTTAGCTTTGGACTTCCAGGACAAACCCATCTCTTAAAGTAGTCCCACACAATTGCAGTTGTGCAATTTTGCACTTCACAAGTGTTTTTCGGGGGAAGGATGATTCTTCTGGTGGTGGATTCACCTTCACATGCATCATTTAGCCAAGGGAAATAGCCAAGAAGCTCTGAAATCAGTAATGCAGATAGCAAACCACCCAAGATTCTACTCTAATTTAACTGGGGTTTGTTTTTAGCTAAGAACAGGTGGAGGTTTTTTTCTTTATTTTGCCTATCATCTAGGCACCTTCTTTTTCTAAGAAGGATAGTTTTATTTATTTTAGATAATTTAAGTGAAAGACGAGGGAGTTGATCCCTTGGTTTCAGTAGTTTTACACGAGGGATAAAGCTTATCCTAACTATATAAAGAAAACTAAGTTGAGATACTGCTGTTCATTGATTGTGCAAAATGAATGAAGAAAGTGCTTAGGAAAAGGCCCACCCAATATAAAGGCTGATAGAGAAGGTGAATCTTCTCTACAAAGCTTTTCTAGTTCTGTGCTTACGGCCAGGAAAAAAATGACCGGTTGACAGGGGATGTGTAGAAAATTTTATTACCTCAGCCTGAGATCTGTGGAAAATTCAGTTCTTATGCTTTCTGCCTTCCTGGAATTATTTGGTTTCTCTGATTTTGCACGTCCTTGTCTAAAGAAGGAATATAGTCATACGATGATGTGGTTATAGCCCCTTTCAAACTCTGTTTTGTTCTGATTAAGTGCAGTAGTGGTCAACTCATTTCAAAGGGGCTTTTCTGTGGTGTAACTGCAGATAATTTCAATCTATCTGTAAGTATTTACAAATATAGGAATTTGTTTAACCCAGGGGTGGTTCAATTTAATGAAAGCTATGACCTTGAAGGCAAATTTAGTTGAATAATCTCTTATTTTCCTCTAAACCAAATCTCTTTGGTTTGGAATAAGTCAATTACAGGCAAGCTTGAGGTTATCAAAATGAAAGCATCCTCACAGGAGTTTTTATTGTTTTAGTTAAGCTGATTATATAAATAGGCAATAGTTATATTTAGTAAAAGTGCAGGAATTTGTAAAAGTTGTCTAACATGTCGGCAGCATGCATGTCTCTAGCCTGATACCTACCTGTTGGCATACCTATCTGGATTCACTGACGTGGGTGAACAGGAAAAGGTTAGACAAAAGTGTTAGGAGGAGCAAGAGCTTGTTTCCTTCATCCATACGACATACAGTTTTTATGAGCACCTTGAACAAATAAGAAGTTAAAGACAGTATACTGTTTCAGTATGGGGCCATTAAATACAAGTGCCATGAAGAGGTCCAAGAATTATCAGCAGCTGAATCTGTTGTAAAGCAATGACTGTGAAAATTGCGTTGAAAACCATTACTTGGTCCTTGGACTTCAGACTAAGCAGTAAGCTCTGCTAGGAGGGGCACACTGGTACTATTCTTACAATAGAATTACAAGCTTGTAAAACAGACCAGGTGCCTGACAAGTATGTAGTCAGGCTCAGAGTTTTTCAGCAACAATTGGTTTTTTGAACCATGTACTTTGTATTTACACAATTCATTTTTTTTTTTTTCAAAAAATGAGAAAGGAACTGAAAAAGTTCAAACACTGAATCTTTACTTCAAAGTACATGAAAAACATTTTTAATTAATAACATAATGAATCAAAACAATTTGGACCAAACAGAATACTTCAATTTGACTGTAGTAACGTTCCTTCATTTTGTCACAGGATAAAAAAAAGTGCTCTATTTCAATATGAACTATCTTTTCCTCCTTATTCTTTTTATTTTTTATTTCAGAAAAATGAATCAATCCAACCCTTCATTCTCACAGCTGTATATCAGAATTTTTTTTTGCGACCACTGAGAACCAAGACCAACTTACAGTGACAGCAAAGCCATTACGCAAAGAGAAGGTGAACATTGATTCTGGGGGTAGTGGTAGAAATATGGTACCAAAAAGCTTTGAAAGAAATATTTGCATCCCCTTTGTTGTCTACATTTTCTAAGTACCCTTTTAGGTGGGAAGAATGTACTTATATGCTACATGAACCTTCTGCTTGGATCTATGCCACTTTGCTCACTGCAGCAGGGATAGCAGCAAAACTGGGCCATGAATTTCTGAAACAGCACAAAATTCCTGCAGCAAAACTACAGAAAAAATCTCAGATGCCTGAGAGGTTCTAGTCTAGGAACAACAGCATGAGCAGTGTCTGACCAGCTCATTCAGAACTGAAAAATTCTCTCCAGTCTCCAATCTATCAGGGGTTTTCACAAAGGCTTGTGTAGGATCAGTTCTGCTTTCACTGGCTGTATCTATACTAATAAATTAAACAGAACAGCACTAGCTTGTTATTATTGATGCTGTTAAATATTTGGCATATTCCCTGAAGAAATGTTGTTCTCCTGCTTTCACAGAGAGGGCACAGACATAGCACAGGGGCACAAGACATTCACATCAGGCAGTTTGGATTCAACCAGCCTCTTTGGGGAACATTTAACCATGCAGGGGTACCCTGTGTCATATCAGTTTGTCTTTATCTGAAATTAGTCCCTTGGTCATTTTGTTTATTTATTTATTTATTTGACACTTTAATTTATTTATTTATCCATGAAACCAAAAGGAATTAACTTAGGGTATTTTTCCAAGTATAAAATAGTTTCAATAGCATCTTAATAGTATTGATTGTCAAAAAGCTTGTGATTTTACTAGTCAGCCTTTCTAAAAATGCATTCTAAATGCTTACAGACATCATAACTCTGAAATGTAATATTAATGATTGAATTGCCAAAGTGAAATCATAGAATCATAGAATCGTTAGGGTTGGAAAGGACCTTAAGATCATCTAGTTCCAACCCCCTTGCCATAAGCA
>JBCJKH010068004.1:22695-41755 GCA_039877255.1 Loriculus beryllinus | reverse complement strand
CCCAGCTCAGCTGCCACCAGCCTGTCCCATCTACAGTCAGTTCTCCTTTTGCTCACATTGTCACTCTGTGGAGGTCAGGGTTTATCAAGCTGCAGCAGTGCCATTGGGCACTATTAATGGACATATGCTGTGTCCCTGGCACACTCCATACTGAAAAAAACGGGGTTTACACTCAGAAGTCCTCAGGGGTATGAAATAAATGCTGCTGTCAAAGACTTCCATCATAGCATGCTCCCCTCCTGACTTTGCAGAAACAAAGCTGGTGTGTTAATCAAGAAAGCATCACAGCAAAAGTTCTCCCAATCATTTTTAAATGAGACATCACCTATTAAAAGGAGATGGAGACAATGGAGATTACATTAATCCACTCCAGACGCAGGAGTGGACCAGGAGAGGCCTTCTCCTGGTCCTTCACAGCTAGACGTCTGATTCCCTGATGCCTCTGACTTCAGTTGTTTACTGACATTTCTGCTAACTTCTGTTACCTCTATTTTGTACTAGTGAGCCTAAAGGAACCAGAGAAACTGAATATTGTTACCAAAGGCAGAAAGCCCTTCAACAAATGGGAAAATGATCCCACTTGGCAAGAGGTAACATTTGGTACTTAAAAAAAGGAAAAAGCTTTTGGATTTCAGCCACCAAATCCAGTCCCCGATCTTGGCCTGTGCAGAGTTATTCCCAGAGCTCAAAAATGTAATGTACTGCTGTGGATCACCCATTAAACTGTCTGTTGAATGAGGTATAATGCTAAACAGGCTGAGAAGAATCTACCATTCAGATGAATGCAACTACAATTCACAAAAGCTTCAGAAATAGTTTTTGTACACAGGGTAACTTGGTGCTAAATAAGGTTGTTTGCTGTGAAAGCCAAGATGTTAGAGCATTAAAAGCCCCAAAGAATATGGCTATTTCTAGGGGTTGAATCATGACACAAGTATGCAACAAAATGGAAACAGAGTAAAAACCAATACACAAAGAAAATTGCCTGAGTTTCCACCTCCATAACAAAAACTTAGCAACAACATACAAAGCCTGAAAAAAAGTGCTGTGGATTCTTGCTTTGAAGGCAATTTTTTAAGAGGTATTTTAGTCTGGTCTAAGAAGCCCACTCTGATTCTCTACCTCCTTTTACAACAGTGTGAAATGTGGCATTTTCAACTGCTGTATGGGTGAAGTTTCAAGCAGCCACTGAATGTTGTCACCACGAAACACCATACACACAGTATCATAAAAAAGCATCCTAAATGGTTATGGAGACTGTGGATTTACTTAAAGAAAAACATCAGGTAACTCAAGCTTCTGGAACACTTAGTCACTAGGAAATGTTTTTTTAAACCATCTTAGCATATCAAAAAGAATATTTTTCCTCCAAAGGACATGAAATTGTTATGATTGTAATAAACCACCATTGTTAATCCAGTTGCCCTCATGCTTCAGTTTATAGGTACCATAGGTATACAAATGATAAAAGATTCATCACATGAAACAATTAATTAAGAGTTGCATTTCTCTGTTATTTGCGTTGCTCAAGCCCCAAATAAAAATGTCTTAGTTATTAGGTCAGTCATTATGAATTTAAGTCATATAGTTATCAATTTGCATATGAATACTCGAACTTCACTTTGTACTTACCCTTAAGTGTTGACAGTTTGTAGGCTGTGAGCAGAGAGGGACAGGAAGAAGGAAAGAGAATACAGAGAACTCATTATATGAAGTATTTGCAGTTGCTTTATGTTGAAAACTCAATTCTTCTTGGTCTAAAGCCATAATCTTTGACCTTGTAATAGCGCAGTCTTACTCCTCCATGGTTCTGTTGAACTTAATTATTCAATCCCTCAGTGTCCTGTGGTGCCTAAAGCAGAAAGGGTACTGGAGCATGTGTCTTAAAGACCCATCCCACTTCTCTGTAGTGGCCTATAAAACTATCATTTATTAGAATATTATTTCATGGTTATGCTTTGAAGTGAGAAAACATGTGGGACTCAAAGATTGTATGTGTCTTAATTCCACTTTTTCCTTGCTGGTATTTTAGAGAAAGAGCCACATATAGGCATACACAATAGCCTTTTCAGTCTCTTTGTACCTCATGAGTCTCATTCTGGTTTAGTACAGCCTGAGCTATCTGGATGTTGGGTGTTTGTAAAACATTGAAAATGAGTGTACAGTAGTGAGAGTTCTGGCCTCAGATTTTCCTCCCTTGAAAAACAAAATTGTTCTTCTTGGATGATGCCAAGAAGCGTTGAGACAAAAATTAAGAGAACTTTGTAACTTTGCCCTAGTTGAAGAAAATAGTAACAAGACAACCTGCACCAAACATGGACATGAGCAGCCTCAACCCCCAGTGGAGATTCACATCAAGGTCATCTGTCAAATAAGCAACAGTGAAGTACGTGTGCAGATTGTTTCTTGTGACATATGCCCTTTTCTGGCACTGAAAGTAAGTAGTCTTCATCAGACTGTGGGACAATTTGTTTTAAATTGCAGCTAAAATAGATACGCTGAATTTAAAGCAATAGGTCAAAACCAGAAAGACAAGGTCTTACAAGCATGATTTGTAGGCTTAGCACAGTGAAGGGCTAATATAATGGCTCTTTCTCAAACAGCATGTGGAATCACTTACTTATGACTCAGTCATTTGCTTGAAGTGGTAAGGACTATCCCTTTGAATTATATTCAAATAGCAAAAACTTGTATAGCGAAAACAATGGACAATAAATGTATAAAATCCACACCTCTCACCGTTAGATGCACTCTCCAATGTAACAAAAGGGTTCCACCACTACACATCCAAATCAGAGAGTAAAGGGAACAAGCACTCTCTCTAGATGCAGACTTTCACCATAAAAACCTGACCCATTTCTCATGCAAGAAGTGTATTTCAAGGTCCATTTGACAATCTCAAGAATATTCTGTTGTGACCTTACACTTCTGTTTCCCAGTCATGGAGGAGACACTGAGAAAAATGTGCAGGTTTTGTTATTGGGGTCTTTGTTAGGTTTTGGGGGTTTTTTTGGTCTGTAAAATTGCAAAGATACAAACATTAATATTGACATTTCATAGCTGCTCCTAGATATCACATTACGAGAAACACATCTCCAGGACTCTAACCAAGGAAGACTGAGGGAGTTTTTACTTCCTCTAGGAAAAGGTTTGAATAATGAAATATTTTATTATGTCTATAGGGACATTATTTTTACAATGCTCTTTAGAATCTTCCTCAAAAAGAACTCAGGCTTTCAAATTATTTAAACCTTATTAAATTAATCCTTGAATCTGTAGTTCACTGGGTTCAGGCTGTGCTGTATAAAACTTTCTAGTAGCTCTCCAAGCAAAGCAATTACCTTCTGTCAGTGAGAGCTCTTCGATGCTGAGGGGAAAAGTATGATGACTAAAAATAGGTGTCTGCCGCCAGCTTAACCCTAAAATATCAAAGACACCCACACTGCAACAGCCTAGATAGCTGAAATGGCATTAGATAAGTTTGTTTAGATGCCTGAATTGCTCCCTATACACCCAAGATATCGTCCCACCTGAAGATCCACGGAGGAGATTATGATCCACAATCTATTTATAATTACAGGAGATTACTCCTACAATTTATAATTGTAGGAGATTGTGGATACTTTTCTGCAAGGGATTTGGTTCACCAACCAAAGATGCTCTCAGAAGGTTTAGGGCTCACCAGTGGAAGCTGCCAGTCCTGGACCCAAATCAGAAGACACTGTAGGAGCAATATTTCACGTCCTCCAGCACACCTTAGCAGCAGCGGCCAATGCTATTTGAAATAGCCCAAATGACACTGCCCTAGCTAAACCCAGAAACACAAGTAAAGCTTTGCAGAGCTATATGGACAAGGGTGTTCAGTAACATGCTGGCAGCAAGCAGCTGAGGATAGTGTCATCTTAAACTAACACAGCTGTCTGCAAACTGAACATCTGCCCACAGGCTAAGTATTCAGCTGTATAATAAATGGAACAAAATAGATACACTTTGGACAACTTAAAAATATAATTCTTACCAGTAGATACTCTCTTAAATCTTACAAATCCCAAGTAATTCTTGCATTACAAATATAGCAACCCTCATTTGCCTACTTTCTGTCATGATTCTCTGTCACAGAATCATAGAATCATAGAATAGTTCAGGTTGGAAAGGACCTTGAGATCACCTAGCTCCAACCTGCCTGCCATGGGCAGGGACAAATCCCACTAAACCATGTCACCAAAGACTCCATCCAACCTGGCCTTGAACACTTCCAGGAATGGAACATTCACAACTTCCTTGGGCAACCCATTCCAGTGCCTCACCACCCTCACAGTAAAGAACTTCTTCCTTACATCTACCCCAAACTTCTCCTGTCAACTCAAAGAGAAACAAAGGAGCTGCAAAGATTCTACAAAGCCACTTGCACAGGGTGTTACTTGCTAGGGATTAACACTGTTTACTTTCAGAGCAATAGTGATAGTGGCACGGGCACACACATATATAGAGGTATAGCTTCAAATAAATCCTCTTAAAACATAGCAGCCTGTCTTGGGCTACAAATATACAATAAATGGAAAGTAAATTGAATGGATTACTTGCTTCCTAAGACATGTTACTGAGACTATCCTAAAGCCTACAATAACCTTAAATTTTGCCAAGAGTTTGTGATATTGGGGTAGTGGAACAATTGTCAAATAAAGTCATATGCCAAGAAAAAAAGCATCTATAAAATCAATAGCATGTTTTGATGAATTTGACTATGTCATGACTGTATTTATGATGCAGAAATAGTCTGCTTCTGCTGTGCTATATGACCCTATGACTGTGTGACCTCTCTTTGAGATCACTAGCCTGAATTCATCACACAGACCCTGAATAGTATTTACAAATAAGGCCTTTTGGCAGATGTTCATTAGAACTGGTTATGAAGAGACAAAATATATGAATATCCCATTATCAATCTGTGAATTATCAAGTATTCTTATTCTCTGCTATGCATGCAAATCCCAGTAAAGGATGAGAAGTGTGTGTATACAGTAAGCACATAGAAATGCAGTAATATGCGCATCTGTCTAAAACCCAGTGATTTAATCAAATAATAGCAACAGCATTCTTTGCTGAATATTTTAAGGCTTTGATCTGACATATATATAATACATACATACACACACACGCATATAACTATTTGAGTTAAGTTCCTCTTTGTGTTGCTGAAAATAAATTGAATAACATTTGGGTGTCTTTGTCCCATTCTGATTACTTACAAAATATTCTAAAGAAGGATTTCATTATAAATGATGTGTAATTTTTAAGCTATTACTCCTTAGTAAAAACAGCACTTGTCAATAAGATTTCTGTCTTCAGAGCAATCACATCGGACCTCACAACACCATTGTGAAAGGGTTGTTTATGGAAGACTTGGACAAAACTCCGTCCTTGAAGATGGAGACTTCTGTCTTCTGCCAGAAGACAGGATTTGTGATGCTGTGTAGAAACAGTCACTTCACATGATGGAGATGTGTCCTTCCTTCATCACCATGATTAATCCCATGATATAAAGGTGCCTCTTTGTCTCTTGTGATGGCAACAGGATCACAGCTACAGAGCTTCTATTCTTCAGACTCTTACACACCAAATGCAGAGTGGCTAAAGTATCCTCAGCCTTTCTGATGAAATTATGCCTGTACTAGAAGGCATCAGATGTGCTCACTTTCTGAATATAATCTATTGCCAAGGTACTATAATGTTAAATATGGTGTTTAATCTTCCTGACGCTTTGGTGAGATACGAAAAAGTGAATCTTATATTAAAGGTGGGAACTGAAGATCAAAACAAATAATTCAAAAATACAGTGGTGAAGATGTCGTCAGGATGTCCTGTGTGCTAGTACATTTTCATATACATCAAGCTATCCCAAACCAGAAATCAGAAGAGAGGTTAAAAGCCCAGAAGTTCAAACTCACAGGAGTAGCTGGTGTTCTCTGGAAGAAATGCATTGGTTCCATGACTCTGAGCCTACATTATTTCTCCTTTCCTAATGTGTAGAAGGAACACTTTTCTTACACATTTTTCATACAGGATAGTATGACAGTGAGGATGCTGCATGACAGCCATTTTTGTAACTGTGGCCTTTGAGGGGCTGTGTGTTTGTGAACTGCGAGATAGCCTTTCATAAGAGACCCTGTTAGGCTCTGATGCAGAGCCAGTTCCACACATTTTGTCAGGAGGTCTCTGGTTTATGCCCCTCACTGGCTCTGTCTCACTGACTTAAGCTAGCAGGAAACCTTTCTGTTGTGTCTTCATCTCCAGCCTCCTGCCACCAACCTGGTAGGGCTTTCTGCTTTTCTGGGAAAGAATCTTCTCAAGACTGCCCTTCAGTGTTTGTGGAAAATTAGCTCAGCTCAGCCAGAGGAAGCTGCTGTCAGTGCTGTAATGTCATCTTCTCCCTCAGATGCTACCCTTCAGAATGGAATCACGTGCTTTTGGGGCACTGCTTGCTACAGTTTTATTCCAGAAATATTCTGCTTTCTCAAAAAATATTCAGTCATATCCTTCAGCATTAGAGCCGTTTGGCTTTGATTCAAATTACTCCCTGAGTATTTGAAAGGCTGAGACCACCACACAGTTACTTGTGCAGTGGTTGAAGAAAAAGCTTGTAGGGTGAAGCTTCTCCAGTCTGAGTTCCTGAAAACCTTGACTGGCAGGTACAAGAATAGACCTGAAATGTGGCAGCTTTGGGGGAATTCTCCTTCCCAACCCTCTGAGCATCCAACCACAGGTTCAAAAGCAGTTACTACATACAACTTTGCTAAACCACAAAGCAGGTGTCTTCTGCAATAGAATTTCAGCTTTAGGAGTTGGAACTTGCATCCTCAGCTGATCTCCAAGGTGAGCCTTGCAAGATGATCAGCATTAGTCTGTACAAAACACCACAAGGGGAAGAGAGAGTGCTTGCACTGGGAGAGCTATGTTAGCCAAAACTGTGCTTTGGGAGAAGTTACTTTGTTCCTTACTCTTCCATATTTCCATCTGAAAAGGAGAATATTTGCTTTCCCCACAGAGTACTGTGAGGTGGGGAATGAATTCCACTAAAGAGTTTGGGGGTGTAGTAGGTGTACCCTGGCTGGAGACCAGGTGCCCACCAGACACTCTATTACTCTCCTCCTCAACTGCACAGGGGAGAGAAAATGTAATGAAAGGCTCCTGGGTTGAGATAGGGGCAGAGAGAGATCACTCACCAATTATTGCCATGGGCAAAACAGACTCTACTTGGGGAAATTAATTTATTACCTGTCAAGTCAGAGCAGGCTAGTGAGAAATAAATCCAAATCTTGAAACATTTCCCCCCCACCACTCCCTTCTTCCCGGGCTCAGCTTTACTTCCAATTTCTCTACCTAGTCTCTGCCAGTGGCGTAGACAGTCAGGGAATAGGGGTTACTGTCAGCTCATCACACTCTCTGCCACTCCTTCCTTCTCACACTCTTCCCCTGCCCCATTGTGGGGTCCCTCCCACAGGAGACAGTCCTTCATGAGCTTCTCCAAGGTGGGTCCTTTCCACAAGCTGCACTCTTCATGAACTGCTCCAGCGTGAATCCCTTCCACAGGGGAAGTTGTGCAAGGCTTTTTTCCCCGTCTTAAACACACTATCCCAGAGGTGCTACTACCATCACTGATGGGCTCAGCCCTGGCCAGTGGCAGATCTGTCTTGGACACAGCTGCATTGGCTCTGCTGAACACAGGAAGCTTCTAGTAGCTTCTCACAGAAGCCACCCCTACAGTCCCCCTACCCTACTACCCAAACCTTACCATGCAAACCCAATATAATGAGAAATAGACCAGTAGACTTAAACATGGGTGAATTTGATAATGGGGCTCATCCTGAAAAAGTCCCATGGGATGGGGTCAGGGAGGCCAGTTCATGGCAAGATAAAAATGTGACCTTTTTCCAAGGAATGTATACTTTCTCTAAAGAAAGGCAGCAAGTGCTGCTAGCTTTCCTGTCAATTAATATCTGCTAGGCACTTCCTACATCTTGAGAAGCCCCTGCAGGGAACTGCCCTGAAAAAGTAAGGAATTGGAAATACAGACAATGAGTTCTTATAATTCATTTCAGAGTTGCTGAATTAGGTTTTTTCATCAATGTCAGGCTTTTTGTTTGAACTTTGCAGTCCTAGTTTCTCACTTGTACCTGTTGCAGGAATACATTATCAAGAGCAAACCTGAGGCATGCCAGGGTACTGATTACCATTTTCCTATTATAAACTCCATATGATTTATTTTTATTAGCTATGGCATAAGTGTATATTAAAATGCAAGGGCTGTGGCCCCCTTTTGCTTTAATATTATACAATATATATTTCCAGCCACACTACAGAGAAACGATTTGACACCTGGGCTATTTTCCTTCCCATCCTACCCTTACCTCACCTGCCAGCATAAGTGTCTCCAACCCTGAGACCTCCTACTGCTCACTCTTTCCCCCTTGTTTTAAAAACAGAACAGATAACCTCTTTTAGCTTATGAACAGGCAGAAATGTTAAAAAAAGAAGGAAAAAAAAAGCACAAAAAAACCCACAAAGCAAAACAAAACTCAACACAAGTCCTTCCGACAATGTAGGGGATGAAGACAGAAGTTAGCTGAATCAGGAATCAAGTTATGTTGTTGACCAGTGCTTTGGGAATGATAGTTTAAATATGATAGACTAGCTGGCTGGAATGTTACTAGATTGAGATCAAAAAGTTCAGCTCGTGAAGCCAAGTGGTAACTAGAGATCCTTCAAGTTTCTTTCAAGAAACACATAAATATGGTGGTTCAGCATGCCACATTTTTGCCCTTTTTCACATTTAGCTATTTAGGAAAACTAGCAAATTAAGCATTTTTACCACCAGAAAACAGTATTTGTTCCACAATAAATGTTAACCACTGCCTATGTTTGTTTCCCTCTTTTGTACTTGAATATTATTGATTAACCACAGGAACAGAAGAATCTTTGAGTAGCAGCCCAAATTGTCTGAAAGGCCTTCTTGGTTTTCCAAGCATGAATTCCACAGCACTTCCCATGAAGAAAAATACTTACAAGCTGGGTGGTAAGAGACACCTGGGTGGAGTGAAATTGATAGCAGGAATAGAAGTCTGACTCAACCCTAGTTAGAATGAAAAGTTTACCCAGAAAATACAAACGATATGCCATTAATAGAAACTGTGCTCTTGAGATTCATTCCACAAGTATGATAGTACAGCAAGCAAATAGCATCAGCAATGCCAACTGGCAGCAAAACAAAAAAACAAACATCAGCAACCTATAAGAAACTGATCTGAGAGAAAAAATGCCATTTACAGGTAAGATATATTAGGTGAGATTTGTCCTGTGACTGCAGCTCTTTTATGCAGGAAAAAGCCCGAGCAGTGAAAAGAACCTCTGAAAGCTCCAGATGCAACTGAAGGAGAATTCCTCCTGTAACTGCAAAGAGGGCTTTTGGCTGTCCCTCTAAGTCACCAGTGACCCCAGGTATCAAACAGGCCTCCACTGGTGGTGGGCTTACAAAGCCAAACCGCACGCATTTCAGGGCTGCTGAGCGACACTGTCACCAGCAGAGCACACAAGGCCTCTGAGTTATGTAAATTGTGCAAAAATTTGAACACTACTTCAGTGCTTGCAGTGACCTGGGCTAGACAGGGGGCAGATGTGGGCTAAAACTGCCTTTACTTCTAGGGGAAGAGTCCTGCACCCTTCAGCAGGTGACCCAGGTTTTCACCTCTTGTCTCGTCTCAATGACACTGAGATCCACATGGAGTTGCCTTTAAATTTAAAGACAGGAATATTTTGAGAAGTGAGAAAATAAAGCTAGAACTTGCACCAGGAGAAATACATTTGGTATCTCACAGGAAAGCCAGAGTGCCCACCATACATCTCTATAAGGAGCCAAGCCATAAGGAACTGCTTCTGTTGGGCCAGGCCCCAGAACACAGCTCCTTCCATATGCAGGGTACTTTGGCCATCGTTGAACTAGCATAACCTCATGGGCTTCAGAAGCATTGGCCACAGAAAGAAAAGGAGTTATTTATCCACTGCCTTTAAATCTCATATTTTAAAACTTAGCTCATGTCAAGTCAGTCCCCATGATCATAAAACAAAGCCTAAATGGAACAGGGAGAAGGAGAAATAGAGGTTTATTCTTATTTTAATGAAAAAATTAGTAGGCACATAAGCCTGAAGGGGAACATGGGAAGATGTCACGAACATTTCTTTGCTCTGACGAACTGGTGTAGCAGTGAATGCCTCAGAGAAGAGGCAGTCAGTGGCTAAGGAAAAATCCCCAAAGAGGCCATAGCATTCAAGGAAGTGTTTGGGCCTGAGTTAAGTGGCAATTACATACCTTCAAATGGGAGAAACCATTTATAGGAAGCCCTGATTCTTAAAAATAAAACCCCCATGTTCTCTATCTGGCATTAAATGTATCATGGTTTAACTCCAGCCAGTAACTAAGCACTCAATCGCTCCCCTCCAGGATGAGGGAGAGAATCAGACAAGTAGGAGTGAGAAAACTTGTGTGTTGAGATAAAGTCAGTTTAACAGGTAAAGCAAAAGCTGTGTGTATAAGCAAAGCAAAACAAGGAATTCATTCACCACTTCCCATGGTCAGGCAGGTGTTCAGCCATCTCCAGGAAAGCAGGGCTCCATCACCTGTAATGGTGACTTGGGAACACAAATGCCATCACTCCAAACATCCCCCCTCCCCTGCTTCCTTCTTCCCACAGCTTTATATGCTGAGCATGATGCCATATGGTATGGGATATCCACTGGGTCAGTTGGGGTCAGCTGTCCCGGCTGTGTCAGAACTTCACCTGCACCTTCAGCCTACTCACTGGTGGGGAGGTGTGAGGAGCAGTAAAGTCCTTGACTCTGTGTGAGCACACCTGATTTCATATTTAATGCTGCTCGTGTGATCCTGTCATTCCAAATTACTGGTACAGGTAAATAAACCCTCCTAAAATACTCCCTGCTTTGATGGTTTCTTGCATTCTGTTGTCTTGTATCTAAGCTGTTTTATTCCCGTTCAATTTGTAGAACAGAGTCCTGCAAATATTTCCCAATAACTTTTAAATTTCTACAACTGCTGAGATAGTGTCTCAGACAAAGACTTATAGGGCCAAAATCAAAATAGTGAAGGGTTCAAGATGACATCATGTTTTATGAACACAAGACGTGACCACAAATAACCTACAATAACCTTTAAAATTAGTTTTTTCCTGACTTCATAAAACAATATTTTATTTGGCAGGCCCTTATTGGCAAGCGCTTTGGATAGTTCTATTTGTTTTCTGTAACCAGGAAGACACAACCAGTGTTTTCACATAGGTTTCCTCAGTACTGTGGTTTTGCCATTTTCTGCCTCTTTATTACTGCCTGCTGCTGTTGAATATTTTTCTTGGGGATGTTTATTAAGAACAAGAATATGTATTAAAAAACCCCAAGCTTACCTTATAACAGCCCTGTTGAGTTTCTCTCACTGTAATATTACTGTATCAAAAACACAGAAATAGATCATGGTATTTAGAATGATCTGTTGCTCTAAGTTTAAAGTTATGTAATAACATACAGCTGGCTACATGTATATTATGAGAAACTGAAGGAAATCAGCCCATATGTCCTTTGATGCATTAACCAAGACCAAGATTTAGAAATCCACCATAACTTGTAACACCATATGAAATGGAGGAAGGGGCTTAGCCAGTCACTGAGCTAAATAACAAAATAAAATCTCAGTGCTCACTTAAAGTAAATCAGAAAAGAACATGAGTGCAAGAAATGCCCCTGGTTTCTTAGGGGATTTTACCTGGGATTATTTGTTATTTCATTTCACCATCACCAGTTGTTCCGGTTGTGAGAGCCACAACTTGAGAGGTGTGTTTTTTCATAGTGCTGCCTGCAACTGTGCAGGATTGCTCTTTGTATTTGACACTGCTCAGGCTTTCGCTGGTTTGAGTTGTGCTGTCGTGGAAAAATGGACTATTTTCCCACCACATCTGCAGGAGCAGTTATGTTGTTCTCAGTGCCTTAAATATATAATTTAGGGGGTTACATATATCTCTATAAGATTTTTCTTCAGTATATTTTAAACTATGAAATTAATTCAGTCTGTGTCCAAATTGCACTATTCAATAAATCCCATGCCCCCTCTCCCAAATGTTTTGTATGTTTGAGCAGGGACCATGCAATTAAGTTGAGCTTTTCAGCTTCTGTAGGCAGACTTCCTAGTAATCCCTCTTTCTTCTGTACAGTATGAAGCTTGAATGAATAAGGAAAGTTCCAATAATTAAACTTGCTCTATTGACCTAACCAAAATTAACTGGCTATGCAACAATGTAGCTGTCCGTGTAAAAACAGGAAGTCAGATTTCCCCAAGTAACCCTTATTCACCATGAGAAAAACAGCTGGCGCTCTCCCTTTACATGCAAGTGTGTGGGGCATGGATAAAAGATGTATACTTCTGATATCCTCCCTTTTAAAAGTCTGTGTTGGTTTTTTTTTTTTTCCAGTGGAAGTTTTCCAGCACTCAGTTCCTGAGAGGTAGGGCCCCAAGATAGTCTGGTCAAAATAGTCAGAATCATATCTTTGTAAGGAGAGGTCTGTGAAAACGAAAAAAGAAGCCACATTAGTATAACATGAATTACCCTCCCTGACCTCCAAAGAGAAAAATAATTGAGGATTTATTACGTGCTTTTTTTCTCCCTAAGAAGGAGTAATAAGAAAAATCCTCCTTACAACAACAATAACCACTGTTTCAGAATCAGAGCTTTTGTGTCACTGTTTTTCAGTAGTTACGCTACATTTCTCCCAGTACACTGCTGGGATTTTTTAGTTTTTATTTTGCTACGCATGCTCGCACATCTGCTCCACATGTGTGACCAGCAACTGGATTTTCTGAGCTGAACGTCCTGTTAAATGGACAGAGTGGGCAGACCATTCCTTAGAGAGCAGAGAATCTGCCTCGGGTGGATTGCCGCCAAATGCAATGGTGTAATAAAGAAAAGAAAGCTGCTCATTCGGATTGCTCTGAAATGAACTGTGTCCTCTCCTAAAATACCATCTGGTCAGGTTCCCTGGAGGTGCAATCCAGCACACCTAGGTCTGGCAGTCTCTGTGTTTGATGGCTGTAAATGTCTCTGTGTAGGTCGGCTGCGGGGAGGCAGGATCATTAAGAATGAGAAGAGGTGAAACAATTGTACTCTCATTCCTTCCACCCGCCCAGACAAAATCATATGCGCGGGTTGGGGAGGTGATTGTGCTTTCTGTTGCTGAAGCTGACAGCTAATATTTAAAGTAGGTGTCTTAGGCTGCACCTTTCTATGTACAGCCTAAAAGCTTTGTTTTCAGTTGGTGTCAACCACTAGCAATCTGGACTAGTTGTCTTCTCAGACTGGCCTTAGGGCCAATCAAGGCATTAATCAAGGGCTTCATGGTAAACTGTATAAAGGAGATACAAGTGAACATTATGGCATGTGTGCAAGGAAATCCAGCTTCCAAAAATCAAATCACACCAGGGACTGATAACAGATGTACAAAGTAAGAGGAGAAATTAACAGATGCTTCCCAGTTTGTGCCATTATCACACCAATGAAACCCAACTCATATGATCCATAAGTCACATTAAAGAGTCTGCTGTGGATGAATTTGTTTCTTTCCTGATGCTGGTAAAATTAAGATTGTGACTGAACAGTGCTGGATCTATCCTGAATACAAGTTGATTTTCTGAAGTACTATCTGTGCTGCTAAAAGGATCCCTCTGTGAGTTTAGCAGTTAGTTCTGCAACCATAGTATCACACTGGTTTAATCCATCTCTGCAATGGATGTCCTGTAAGGTAGGAAATGTTCCATTCCCAACAAAGCCAGTATATCGTTCTCATTTTCTTCTGAGTCTACATTATCCTGGTGAATTAAGCAGGGCCTGGGAACATTCCTGGGCACTGGATTATGGTCATCTATGGTGTTAAACAGGCAAGTCCCTAGCACCCTCAGGGCTGCTGCCAGCTACCCTTCAAACCGCTCCCAGGCACAAATCAGAAGCAGGGGATTTCCAGGACCGTTCCCAGTGGTGGTTTGCAAGCAGCCACCCAGTTTTGTAGGTTAAGAGTGTTTACTAGAGCTGAGCTGGCTGCTCTGTGGTTGTTGGCCTCGGTTCCTGGGAACACTCCAGGAATGTCTCAGCCACCCATCCATAGCACTGAACAACTCTCACCAGTGAGACTTTATTTTAAGCAAGAGCAGAGTCTACTTTGAGGTAGAGGGTTGTTTTTTCTGCCTGGGGAGACCATTTTCTTTGTATACAAGCCCAAATTAAAAAACTCTGGAGTTATTTTCAGGGCTTCCCTCTGTAGCTACCACTTGACAGCGTTTTGTTTTGTGATTGCCCTGGAAGATATGAGGGGACTGAGCTCCTGCAGTAGTGCCACTGATGTGATGAATCTCACAGTGTCCAGCTAATACAAACACGCTGCCCCACTGAAGCCACCCTAAAAATGCTTTTGTTTGGTTGGTTTTTTTTTCCAGAGGTGTTTTAAAATAGCTAGGTGTCAGTTGCAAGTTCCTTGTTTATCCACCTGCTTATAATTGTGCTGGATTCAGTTTAATATGATTTTTAACTAATTTGAAACCATTAATTTGATTATTGCTTACCACCCAGCAAAGAAATGGCCAAAGAGCAGGATCCTGCCTTTGCAGGACTTTGAGCTCAAATACAAATGAATTACTAATATATATTTTTTTTTCCAAATTTCTCTTGATTCAGATATTACAAAAAAATCCTTTTCTTTTTTTTTTTTTTTTTTTTTTTTTTTTGACGCAGAGTGTATCTATCTTAAAGAAATGAGTCCTTTGGCTCACACTGTTATTTTAGCAACTATGAAACTGAGAAAAACATCACTTACTAACAGCTGTGCTGGCTCACTGTGTCTCAGACCAGGTATTCTAGGGAAAGCCTCTTGTTTAACTGATGCTTTCTGGGCTTCCCTGCATGAAGCTGCAACCTGGCAGGAATTCCTGAACCAACCAGCTTCCAGACCCAAGGAGGGCTTTGTCTGAGCCCAGCAATTCCAGGCTCCAAGTACCAGCTCCAGGGGTGCTGGATGCTAACAGCAGGACTGGGAGGACTTCCCACCAGCTGGAAGTAAGCCCTGACACACAGACCCATGAAGCCAGCAGCTTTCCACCTTGATTCTCCACTGCTCACATTTTGAGAAATGCAAGGCTTTCGGTGCTCGGCATTCTAGAGTCAATGACCCAGCTTTCTTCAGTTAGCAGTTTCTGGTAAACCATTCCATTAGATAATTTCTTCTAGAAATTAGTGGAATAAGTATAGGGCAGAAAAGAATGGAACTGTTTATTAACTAATCACTCTGGGTAATTAGATATGAAAAAAAAGCTGAACTCCTTAAACCCAAGTGAAGCTTTTTCAGTTAGGCATTTAGACATGGCTGAGAAGGTGGGGTTAAATATTTTCAGCCAGGCCGTAGATGGTGGTAAAGGCAGAGAGCTCTTCAGAGTCATGCAACAAACCATGGCAGCTATCTTCTACTGAACCTAGTATATGGCTTTCTAGGTTTCACAAAGCTTAAGGACTCAGTAACATGGCATTGTGCTGTACCACACCACACACCTCCTTGTTCACAAATACTATGACAGCATTATGGACTGGGGAGAGAAGAAAAACCCCTACTACTGGGGAAAAAAATATTTGCTGAGTTTGTTGAGTGTTGTCAATGCAGTTTGTGACTGCCTCAGCTAGTTGCCAAGTCTAGAGAGTAAAGATTTTGTGTTGGTCCACCCACAAAGCATTCAAATAAGGAACTGGTGCTTATTCAGCATAAGTCAGGTTTAACTATCTCATTTTCAACATAGTTCATGGCCTTTCAGATCCTGGTCTCTTTGTGTTTGTTCTCAGCCTCCCGAACCTCCTGCTTGCTCTTTCATGTTCGACATCTGGCTTAATCAGACTTAGGTTATCATGACATTTGTGAACATGTCTGATGAAGGTGCCTCTTTTATTACTCACCTGCGCTCTGGTTTTAAACGTTAACATCTTAAACGTTGATAGGTTTTATTCGTATTCCCCAAACTGCATATTGTTTACATGTGTTTCTCCTACACATATAATATAGATATTATAATGAAAACAAATACCTATCTATGCATATATTTGCATCCGTACATTTTATATACAGATATAGAAAGTGCATACTATATATAAAATGTATGCAGTCTTTGTGTGTATATTTTTTACTAGGATTTGGCTCTAAATTCAAATATTTCTTCAATTATAACAGCACCTGTGGATGTATCTGTAAGTTTACTTAACAAACAGAGTGGACTTGTGTCAACAGTAACACAGCCCAGAAGCTCAGGGCACCATGTAATTTCCATATGCAGTTGGTAAGTAAGCTGTACCAGGTGGAAGAGGACTACATAAAAATGAGAAGAAAAGATTTGTCTCTGATATTATAGAGCAAGGGAGGAAGAAATTTAAGGGGGCAGACAATATTGTTCTAGCAAATAGAAGAGTCTCCCAAGGAAATTGGGGTCAGTGAGATTTTTCAATTCAACAAGATCAAGAAAAAGGTATTCAGGGGTCGGGAAGAGTCCTTGCACAGGAAAAACACACCTGAAGTTCATGAAAACATGGAGCTGGAGAGCATAGATTTGAGGCTAACAAAAGCTGCCTATGAAGGGAAGAGGAATTTTGCAGCTGGTGTGGCAGAAGGGAGTTTGGCTAGCAGGACATGCAGCTGAGGCTAAGATACAATCTGGAACAAAAGCAGCTGACTAGGAGTCACCAGAGGGCTTTCACCATTCTGAGAAGTATGTGCAGTGGAAAGTGCTAACTGTGGGGTCCCCATTCTCACCCTCTCTCATACATATCCCTGAAGCTACTGTTAGTTTTTACCTCTGAATCGTGTGCAGATCTCTAAAGTATGGAAGTTTCTACATGCAGTAACTCAACCAAAACAACCTATAAGCTTTTATCTTAAGACTTTTGCTGTTCTTATGGTACACTGCTTGCAGATTGCTGTAGCTTGTACATGAGGCTTCAATCCTGTTCCACTTCAGAAGGCAAGGTGCAATGTTTTTACTAGCCACTACTGAGATATACAGGGTTTTTTGTCTCTGTTCCTCAGGGTCAGGGGAAATCAGATAAAGTATCTTGGACTAGTTGTCAAAACTTCTGCTCTTGTTATCCTTTTGGATGTGAGAAACTGGCCAAAATTCAAGGGGGTTGCTCTGTTCCAAAGAGGAGACACTGGTGCAGGAATCAATATTTCTCTCAAACAATTTTGCACATTTACAAGAAAAGAACTGACCTTTCTTTCTTGAGGAGAAAAAAAACCAGTTATTCACCACATCAATGTGCTTCTAAGTTACCTCCCCATGAGGACTCTCTCCAGGCTTTTCAAGGTTGTGCAACCAGCTGTTTGTTGGTTTCTGCTCCTTTTCTTTCTATACCATACAAAGGAACATGTTGTAGAGGGATCACAGGTAACAGAAGTCAGGCTAATAGAAGAACCAAATTAACACAGTCATGTCATGAGGTTGTTAGATTTGCAGAAGGTAGTGCTTGTAAGTGCAAGCCCAGTACAAAAAGGAGGAAGCAGATTTGTTTTCAGGGGTGTTCTTTATAATCTCCACAATACAATGCCTTGTACAGTATGGCTGGACCTCTGGGTTACTGTGGGAGGTACCTGGGCACGTCTTCTCTTTGCTTCCATTTATTCCTCCCATATATGCAATCATTAATTCGAACTATATCTTTTTCACCCCTCCACCCAGAGAGCTTGCTCAGTTGCTCAATTCTTTTGTTACTTTCAATATGTCCTTGTTTTAGTGTGGAGACTGGTGGCAGTCCATGAACAATTCGATTACTTGACTGCAGGTGGTCAAAACTGCCCACTTCAGGGGAGCTTCACTGCTCTCTCTGTGACTGAAAGCCCTGGAAGAAGTCACAACTTCAGCAGCTGCTTTCTCTTTCTATGAATACTGTATAGAAAGAGCCATGTACACCATGTGCTGCTTTAGCAGTTCTATCTGGAGTAACCTTCAGATCTTTAATGTGGACACTGGACTTTAGTTAGAGTATTTGGAATCCAAACTTAGTCATGCTTTGGGTTGTTATTTTTTTATTTTTTTTTTTAATGCAACACCTACCCAAAATCCTTTAGAACAGCTGGAATATTGCTCTGTTGTAGAAAATAACCAATGAGCTATTATGAGGGGCTGCGGGGCCACAGAAGCAAGTTACCATAAGAAAGTTGGGGCCAGGGGCAGTAGCAATTCTTGAGTGTGTGCTCCTGTCCTGCAGGAGAGGTGTAATTGTGTTATCTTGCTGTCAAGGCTCTGGGTAAATGGAGACCAAGAAATGATCTATCTCAGCAAAATGGGAACAGCTCTCCCTAGCTATTGCACATTGCCTGCTGTCACCTTTAATAACTGGTTATAAAGTACTTGAGGATCTTCCTATGCAAATTGTTACATATGAGCTACTGGTAATTAAATGTTTTGTTGTGTACTTTTTTAAGCCAATGCTGACAGTAACTAGTGGAAGGCATCAATCTCTATGTCTCCAGAAGGTCAGAAAAATTGGAAAGAGCTGACTAGATAAAATGTGTGAAATTTGAAAAAAGCATGTCTGAAGAGTGTGGTGTGTTCTCACAAATGGGTGGAGAAAGGGAGTCTTTTTCATTTATCAGCACTTGATTTAATCTAATATGAAAGATCGAGAATACAGCAAGCTGATACAGCCAGAATATTTTCTCTGCGTGTTGCTCTGATAGCAGTCACCACTTTCTCTGAATGAAGTACCTAAAATGATCTATATGATATTCAAACACATTACATGTTAAGTGGTCATTAGACAGCTTTAACATTCAGCAAAGGAGTCAAATCAACTTATAAGAGCTATGAATCTTCTTGGAACTGGCATGAGGCACTTATTATCCATACCTCTAGTAATACTGCTTAAAACAAGCTGATACAACAAACGGCACAGGAGAGTGAAGAGGTTGGTGACAACTGAGAAAAACA
>JBCJKH010068001.1:4250-17869 GCA_039877255.1 Loriculus beryllinus | reverse complement strand
GGAGGAGCTATCCCCCATGCGTCTCAGCTGAATAAAGCATACCTACTTTACAACTTTAACTAGTTGTGGAGTCTATCCGCGCATCACTTTCAGCTGGAGGGTTTCATGTTTGGGAAAATATGAAGAAATACTTATGACGGACAAGCTGAATTCTGGTATGATTTATCTGAGTTTTTAAGCAGCTTAACAAGAGGTGTAACATGAAACTTTCTGGAAACAAATGGGAAGAAAATGATAGTAAAGTCAGACCAATAAACCTGAACATGGCCCACACCCTCCTGTTTGCAAACCACCTGCTCAATATTTTTGGATTCAGTTCAGCAACCAGTGATGGTATGGAGAACTGAGCTCTTAATTTGACTGCAGCATGAAAAGCAGGACAGGAACTGGGTTAAACCCTTATCTTTCTGTGGCCATGCAGACATACAGATGGCAGGCAACTCTATGCTGTCTGGCATGAAAGCCACCCCAGACTTTCGGCATGCTTCTGGTAACTTCAGCACTGTGAATATACAAGAGTGGGGAATACACCAACTCACTAAACACATTATCAAGGACAGAATTTTTTTCTTCCCCATCCAAAATACAATTGCAGAATTGTATTTTACATGGTAAATAATTCTTCACTGTCCCCTGGCAGGTCAAAGTGGTCTCCATGCTTACTGATAGAGTCCACTCCAGGCTGAGGCTTTTAACCTATGAAATCTACTGAAACCCTTTCTAGGGTCCCAAAGCAAGAGGGGCTTAAATGGTTCTTTGTTAACTTTTAAGTAAACTCTCTAAACCCAGAGACATGCTTTTAAAAACAAGTTGAGTAGGGAGCTTGTAGGGAATAATCAACTTCTGGTTAAAGAAGGCAATTCAATGACTGTGGGCAAATGTGGAAAAATAATTAAAAAAAAAAAATCATTGACAAAATAATCCAAATCTTGAGTACTTAATCAGAGAGGTAGATCACTGCTCTTTTCAGAAGTATTAAATCCTTAAATGATCCCTAGATGCTCTAGCTGCAAAATACAGAGACACACAGATTACTTCACCAGCAAAAAACATAGGGTAGCTCTGGGGTGTTTTAGTCAAAGAACCAAGGTCTGCTCATCACATTGCTGAACTTCACTTTACTGACAAATTTCTTGGGAAAAGGGAGCTGATGTATACTGAGTAAGTAATGTGTGGTGTTCACTACTCCAAACTCTGAACAGACACACAAGGATGAGGTTTTTGAATAAAGCCATACTTCATAGCTGTAATCCTGGCAGCCCCCTTCAGCTTCACTCTCAATAAAGCTAAATTGCGAAGATTTCATTTACCTAATTACCATTGTCTTGCTACTGTGGAACATCTCTTGTCTTTCAGATTTTTGAAAGAAAGTCTAAATGGACAGAAGAAGAGAATTTTTTTGACGTGCCTTTGTTTTCCTCATTTTGCCTCCCCTATTCCTCTCATCTTTCTTGTATTCTGATGAAGCTACTTCCAGGCTAATTAGAAAGGGCTCAAATCAAGAAGTGTCAGATCCAAACCATCATACTTTGCTCCTCAGAATCAAACATAAGCGATCATCTTCCAACTACCAAAACACAGAAATGTGGGGAAAACAGTAGACTGGAGTAGAAACTATACAAAATAGGATAGATCCAATTTCTGTAGCAGTTTAATAAAAAAAAAAATAATTCAGTGATTACCTATTTTTGTAGATACAGGCAAAGAGATGTTTCTTACAGAAAATAGACAAACCAGGCTTCCCAGAGACAGCAGTCCCTTAAGATGTCCTTTTTCAGATCACGAGTTCAGCTAAAAAATGTGGTGTCACTCACAAGACGCCATAGAGTTACACAAGCAGTAGAAAGCATGAGATTACAGAAGGACTTGGTTACAGAAGGACCTAGAGAACTTAAATCAAATGGTACCTTGGTACCTGGGTGCAAATAACTTCCTAAAAAAGGAGAGCAGAGAGGGAAGAAAACACAATCTAGATATATCTACACAAAAATACAGAAAAAAATAGTAATTCCTCCTTGAAGTCAATATGCCTGTGCAGTCCCAATGATGTTATAACAGACCAGTTAGAGTTGATGTAGAGGCTCTCATAGATTTCAGATATTTTTAGAACAGGCTTTTTTTGATGGTATATTGTAAAAAATATCAGTTTCCTGATTCATTTCACTTGTGCTCAGCCCTGAAGTTACCATCTGTATTTCGTAATTATTCTTCAAGAAAAAATAACCAGTGTCAAAGGAAAATTTGTTAAGGAAAACTTAAGGGTTTTCCCTAGGAACATCAATCTACTGAAACAGCATTCCTACAGGATACTGCTTCATGCTCAAAAGTTGCTGCACTGCTGGGGTTTTTTTCTATAATGAGGCCCTATCTCAGAAGTGATAAGATTTATTGGCCAGTTTATCACCTAAAGAGGAAATGAAAGATGAGAAATGACACTCTGGAACACTGCTGCACACAGTAGCTCATTTAAACCCACCAATGTAATTAGCACTTGCACAATACAGAACAAAGAAATTGGAACATCGAGAATACTTTCATCAGATATTCTGGAGTTTCTATCTTTGAAACCTTTCTCAAAATACTTCAATGTGGATTTAATATATGTGACTATATAAAGTATATAAACCCAGGCTAGTGCCTTTTAATTGATGCTAGAACTTGGAATTCTTTGTGAGCAATGGCTAATAAAATGATCTTTGTTTTATCAGCAAAGAGACTTGAAGATGTTAAAGCAGATAACCTACACAGTGCTGTGATGGGACTCATTGAGAATTCTTTATGGGACTGAAGAAAAAGGGAAAGAAAGCCTCCAAGTGTTCTACCCACTGTCCCATTGAGAGGAGGTGTTTAGATATTCTTGACAAGGAACAGCAATAGAAAGAGCAGAATTTGAAGGAAAAAAAATAAAGGAAAAAAAAAAAAAGTCATATAATCAAGCAGGGTAAAAGAACTCTCTTCACATCCCCTAAGTGTGTACTGCCTTGGACCACAGCTGCAGCTCGTGGCTGGACTTGTTTCATTCAGTGTTATAAACATCCTCCCTATATTCTCTGGTGCAATAAATCACTGTAAGCTGGAGGAACTATAAAATTAGTCTCCTCTCCTGTCCCACAGTCACAGCACTAGTTTCCCTATGACCACATCAGAACCCTCCTGTCACCATGTAATTGTGGGAAGCTTATTCTCCATTTCAGCAAGTTATGTTTCCACCCTACCATCTCTTCAGGACAAATGTGGACAACAATAAATAATGTAATAATTCTTCTGTAGACATCATCTTCTTCCAGATGTTATAAAAAAGCTTTTGGTGATGAGTCCCTGCCATCCCATATGGTACCCACTCACACTTTAAAGTGTCAGACACATGAAACACATGTTCCTGCAGTGCACACCAGCAAACTTGACTGATCCTCCTGCAGCACAGGATGATCATCTCTACAAAAGGTCCAGAAGTGAGAACAGAGCTAACCATGAAACCTTAGGTGCCACAATTCTCAATCACTTTTGAGAAAAAAGGAGCTTTTTAAAGCAGTTTCTGAAGAAGATCTGGAGGGGCAGATTCCCAGACAGAACAATGTCACTTCTTCCTTGTAATCTCTGGCATCCTTCTTCTGAGTACTCTAAAACGAATACTTCAAAACACCCAGGAACTTGGTATGATTTTAAGTCCAGGTACAAATACTAAATACTCCTGGTTTCCAAAGCATAGTTTTCACCAGCAACTTGAAAGCTAATTAACTTTTTCCATTTACGTGCTTTTAGCTTTCAGACTCAGCATCTTGAACTACCAGATCAGATCAAGAATACAACTGGACATTTTGTCTTTAAGGTGAAAAAACATCCTATAGCCTGAACTTTATTACCAAGGACTTCTAAAATCTGCCCCATCATGGTCCTCCAGTTTCAGCACATCATTAAGTTTCATCTAAGCTGGAGCAACAGAAGTGTAAGGACAACTTTGAGAATATCTTTTCTTTAGGACTGTTACAGGCTGTCTAATAGAGACATTTTACAAATCACAACAAAGCTGAAAACAGTCATATAGATGGTATTACATTATAAACCTCACCTGTGTTCCACATACACCAACCTCAGCTCTCTAATGCAAAGCTGTCACATATACACTCAATAGATTAATAAGAAAATTTACTCTACATCCCTCAAAGACTCCCATTTTAAAAATGTAGTTCTAAAATATGTTCTATACAGCTGTTGTCTTACCATCTGCCTTGTGCTGTGCATCTTGCGGAAACTGGTTAGCAACATACCACTGATAGTCTGGCTGCACAGAACAATAAAACATTATTACAGCAATATGGAATTCATAGACACTTCAAACAAAATAAAAGTGACATGATAAAAATGTAATTGTGCTGTGAAGTTTTTTTGTTAGTCATACAAAAGTAGTTTACAAAAAAGAATCTTATATTTAGCTTTATATTTCCACTGCTCGAAGTCTTTCAGCTTGCTTGTTTTTTTTATGACATGTGGCTTAGATGCTGCACTCATTTGAAATATTGGTGTAAACCTTTCTAGATCCCACAAATCAAAAGAAATGTTAACAGAACCAAATCAGATTTTACAAGGGCTAAAGTGCACCAGAAGATACTAGTAGGCATCACATTCTCTGTGCTAAAGAACCTGTGGAGAAACCTGGTACACATCGACATTACAGGTGAAGTTGTTCTAGTCTGAATATGTGCAACATCTATAACATGCTTCAGTGTGACAGAAATAACCCATTTAGCAAAGTTCTCTCCCCTTCTCCCTTTACCACAGGTTAGCATTGGCTGTTATCAAATAACTTCTTGAAAATACTGTGGGGTGGGAAAAATTCCTGTCTTATAAAAGGAAATATTTGAAAGGTTATATACAGGCAAACATAGTTTCGTCCACGGAAATCCTGGAAAAAAGGATTACTGCATTGTAGTTCGTACCATAGACCATGGTAAATGAGTACCAAATTACTCAAGAAAATGATTTTGGGACCAGACATTTCAGTTGAAGCTGTATTAAGCTGTCTATCTAGTTTAAGTAGTATATGCAAACTTGTCAAATTTCACATAATTACTGCTTGAAATTGAACAGGGTAAACAAGCCCTGTTTTGCAGAAATTGCCCTGTTAAAATCCTGAGTGATCCCAAGGAGATTCTTAAGATTTTGACTTATAGGGCGGAAATCTCATAGAACTCTAAAGAAGTTTTGCCTAAATTAAGATGGCAGGATGAAGCTCTAGCTACAGAAAACAAGTTTACCTTTTCCGTATGTTGTCACTCATAGTTACACAGCAGTAATTGCTCTCACACTTTTCTTCTGTCAGGAAAAAAGCAGCTATCCTATTTTCACTTAAATTATACTATCTATGGGGATTATTAACTAATTCTGTGCTTGTTGACAACCAAAGTAAGCTTTCATATAAAGCAAGATTGCTTTTCTTTAAGCACAGATAGTTTTTCCACTGATTGCTCAAAATACACTTACACGCATTGCTTTTTTTGAGTTTCTGTTGAATTTTCTGTTCTCTGATCTATTCATGTCCTTCATAACTATTTACACTATACGAACTTGAATGAGTTTCAGAAACAAGAGGTGTTTCAGAAACAAGAGGTGTTTCATGTCAGACTAAACAAAATATACACAGGATTGTACATGTCAACATATGTTAACTTAGGACACATTAAATTCTAACACCTTTCTTCATTGCTAACAAATTGCTCAGGGAGGTATCAAGATCCCAGAGCAGCAAAGCTGCAGTCACACAAAGAACCTCAAAGAAAACCCAGAATGAAGCTGGGAGTTACAAAGCAGCCAGTCAAACTGATCCCAGAGCTTCATCAAGAATGGCAAAGTTGTAAACCCAGCAATCTCTTGAAGAATTAGAAACCCAGATGATGAAAATTCACAGAGAAGAGCCAAAATAATTTGGGACAGTGTCCAAATTGCAGTGAAAAATATTCTGCAATACTTCCTACTGTGATAAACAGGGTGATAAGCGCACTCCTGAAGCATAGCTATGACTTGTTTGACCACAGCTTTTCCGCTGGATTTCTCCAGTCTGAAAGCCTTATGCATGTGTTGCAAAAATTTAGCTATAATTTCTCAAATAATGAGCATCTTTCCATATGTGATAGCTTTATTGCTAGAACCAGATCCTGTGTATTTAAAATTACATTCACCGTGTTTAAATGTCTTCTCATTACATTTGAACAAATGTAGTCCACTTAGATAACTCAAAGCACCTAAAAAGTATCATCCTTTGAAGCAGGATTTTCCCTGAAATAGATAAATCTCCCTTACATAGCTTGTCCTAGTACAAACCTATTCTTCATGCTGAAGAAGACAGGACCCTGTTGTGTGCCAGGAAAATGGACACGTTTCCCATTGTGTTAGCCCCACAAAGATGTAACTTTCACTTCTGATTTATTTTATTTTATTTTTTTTTTTAAAAATTTGCAATTTGGTTTTTTTTTTTTTTTTTTCAATGTACAGGGTTGCTTGGGAAAATCACATTCCTAAAACATTCATATTTACAGTGCTTTACCCTCAGCAGAAGCTTATTCCTCACATAATCCTGTTTCACAGCAGCATGCCAGAGGGAAGATACTACTGGGTACAAGCCACAGCACCTGTGATTTTTTCTCCCAGTTTACTAGTAACATTGTGAAACCTGCTGACAGCTTGCTTGCTCTCTCCCCTGACTGTTACAGGGAACATGGGCTTGTGAAGTCTGGCTACAGTGACAGGGCGGCTGTATTACCTATGAATACAGAAGCAGTGAGTGAAGAAGGAAAGTCTTTTTCCAAAGACAGCGCCAGAGAAAGAAACATCCCAGTGTTGCCAACAAGCTTTGTCAGACTGAATAGAGGGAAAGATGAGAATAATGCTGACCGCAGCTACATTCTCATTTTTGTCACTATCACCATGTTGAATTGGGCTCCAGAGAATTTTTACTCTGTGAATTCAGTATCAAAGACACTGGAACAGCAAGGAAGAAAAGAATACAGCTAGCAAGAAAAAAACCAGCATTTCTTCCCTTACGGATAGTAAGGGAAGAGAGACTGTGCAGAGATCACCAAGGCTGTTCAGACATAGGACTAATAAACCAGTATAAAATCTTGATCTAGAACTGGTTGCTGGGTGAACTGGTAGAACTAGTTACTAATTACTGGTGAAGATGGCACTGTAATTGCAGCAGGTTATTTTTCTGTGGTCACCCACACTGTGACCCAATCAGTGGCCTTGTGAAATGGGAGATGGTGGGAATCTTACTGAATGCTGTTGCTGCTCATGTGCTCTGTGAGACGCTGGATGGACTCGAGGATCTTGATAGTGAGGAACCAGACCATAACTTCCATAACTAACACATGGTGAGAGGAAGAGTGGTGGTGGGTAGCTGGGCCTCTCAGACTGTACTGGAAGGTCTTTTGTCTGTCAAAAGATAAGACAAGCAGAAAGAAATGCATTAGCAGCAGGATATGATGGCCAACACAATATTCACAAATAAATTCATCAGTAAAAAGCAATGGAGAAAAAAAACCCCTTCTCTCTTGGCATAAGTGGTAACACTGCTACTTTAGACCCTTTAGACTTCATGATGTAAAAATCCTTTAACAAAGCAGACTTGTGCCACACAACACTTTTTTATGTGAAAAAATACTGGCTTCAAGATATGGCAAGCACATTTCTGGGTGTTTTCTATATTCAAGAAGTGTTTTCATTACACATACTAGCTTTCAACAGCTTGAAGCAGAACTACATACACATGCATTTGCATAGCAAGAAAAATAAGTAATTTTGGTAAAGGACCAAAATTGATGGCCTTGAGATTTAGGTCTATCTGCCTTTTCTCAGCTTCCCTCTGTCACAGCAGTGTCACTAGGAATACGCCTTAAGGACAGACCAAGGAGGGGTAAAACATGATTTAACATTCTATGATTCTATTCCATGATTCTATCAGTCACACTGAAATAATTTGACTTAAGAAAACAAACTAATAAATATTCTATATGGTTCCTCTCATGCTTTAAATCCTTCACAAGGTCTGTTTAATCAAATCCCAAGGCAGGAAGAGACAAAAAAGATGATCTCTAGTATAAACTGTTGATGCAATGCAGGCACTGTCATGTTGTACACACATGTTACATAGCACTTGTACAGCCCTTCTGATATGTTGTACACATGCAGTTCTATTGGCATTTTCCTTCTTCCAGAGTGGCCAGGAAGGAGTGGGAAAGGCCTTTCAGTGCCACTTGTAGACCCCTTCTTCACTGTCACTGCTGGGAGTCCACTGATTGAATGGAGTTGTGCAAGAAATTTAACCTTTTACAGTCTCTAGACAATGCAAAAATACATAGAAAGGTGTTTTTGAGTACTCTCTCCTACAAAACGTTTTTTTTTTTTCTTACTTCAACTTGCAGGTCAAAGGAAATGATCTTGCCCCTCTACTCTGCTCTTGTGAGACCCCACGTGGAGCACTGTGTGCACTGCTAGTGTCCCCAACATAGGAAGGACATGGAACTCTTGGAGCAAGTGCAGAGGAGGCCAAGAGGATGATCAGGAGGCTGGAGCACCTCCTGTATGAAGACAGGCTGAGAAAGTTGGGGCTGTTCAGCCTGGAGAAGAATGCATGGAGACTTCAGAGCAGCCTTCCAGTATCTGAAGGGGCTTATAACGATGATAGGGAGGGACTCTTTATTAGGGACAGTAGTGACAGAACAAGGGGTAATGGATTAAAACTTAAATTGAAACAGGGGAATTTCAGATCAGATATAAGGAACAAATTCTTCACCATGATAGTGGTAAGGCACTGGTACAGGTTGCCCCAAAAAGTGGTGAATGCTCCATCCCTGGCAGTGTCAGTTTAGACAGAGCCTTGGGCAACATAGTCTAGTGTGAGATGTCCCTGCCCATGGCAAAGGGGTTGAAACTAGGTGTTCTTAAGGTTCTATCCAACCCTAACTATTCTATGGTTCTATGAACCACCCAGGAGTGGCTGGCCAGTGAGGGAAATATACCTTAAAGTTATTGCATGCAAAACTAACAAATTTGTCCAAGGTATTTCTGTATCCTGGGATGCCCTGGGTGGCAGATCATTACATTCCCTCTGGTATTGCTATTTTTATACTCGCACAAAATGCTTCCAAGTACTTATAAAAGCACTGACAACTCGGGGTCCATACTGCAGCAGCGCCCATCATCAGTCAGGATGCCCAACCTGCTCTCCACCCCAAAAGGAGGAAGTGGTGCTTGACAGCACCTTGCCTCTGATACTGTTTCAAGACCCTACTAGTACTGATGCATGGGTTGGTTGAGAACAAGACAATACTTCAGTTTCTGTTTCACAACAATGTTGGGAGGACAATAAGTCATCACAGAACATTTTGGTAATCGGACATTCTTTTAAAACATTGCACAATATTGTCAAGACAGGAAAACTCATAATTTTTTAAAGAGGGAATAAGAAAGCTCAGAGTTTTGTATGCCATGATGTTACTATGGCTTCCTGGATGTCTGTGAATAGAATAGTGACACTACTGTGAAGATATAAAAAGGATGTTGCAACAAAAACTTATTGCAGTGGCTGCTCAGCTAATTTGGTTGGAGACAAGTTTTTTTCTTTTTTTCCTCTTAGTAACATTAACATCACTCTTATTCTACTGCAGAGGTCAGGATTAATTACAGCAGCTTTTTATTTCTAAAGCTGGTTTGATGTTACAGCTCTTATATCAAGTGTCAGTGAAACAATCAACAGTTCTCTGGATTTAGTTTTGGTTCTCCCCATTTTAAGACATGTTTGAAGAGTTTTTGCAATAAATACTCCCTTCATCTACTTAATTTGGAAGTAATCTCTGATCATTTCTCATCTTCTTAACTGCATGACTTCAGAATGCTTTCATCCCAGGTGGTGACTTCATAAAATCTAGTGTCAATTAATTGAAGCCAGAAAGCCTTGGGTTGTGTTGTAAAGTGAGAAAATAAAAATAAAATATAAAAAATAAAAATAAAAATAAAAATGAAAATAAAAATAAAATACATATGTGTTGGCAATTTGTTCTTTGACTCATACCTGAGAGTTTACTTTGTTCAGCTGAGACTGTAATCCCTTGTAAATTTTCTGCAATGCTTCTTTCTCCTCATTAAGTCTTTCTCTGTCAGATCTCTCCTTTCTGAAGTCTTCTTCATATATTTGAACCTGCAAACATTATGACCAATATGTGAATTTCAGCAGAGCCAGAATAGAAGCTTTCATCCACTTTGTTGTCTGTTTGCTTTTTTAAACACTGGCCAAGCAGCAGGGTGCATTCCAAAGGGGTACCTCTTCTTTAGAATCTTCAATTATGAGCACTTTTAACTCTTCCCTGTATCTCAGATGCAAAAAGTCAGCATCCTAGTGGAGACGAGAGGTGCTGGCACAGCACAAAAACCTGACTTGTAGCATGCACTCTGACAGAAAATCACCACCTCGTCCAACCTAACAATAAGCCACGATCATTGAATTATGTCCTGCCTTTTTTTAGCCAAATAAATAGCAGAAGTGGCCGATAGGATTAATCTGTACAGCACAAGTGGTAGCATTTAGGGCTGTGGCCACATATTAATGACCAGAGGACTTGGACTAGCCAGGACTGTCAAGGAATTTAGACCTTGGCTGGATCACTGTGGGGAAAAAAACCCAAGAACTAGAGAAGGCTGTTGCATCCCAGATGTTAAAAAATGTACGTAGAAAAAATAATTGCTCCATGTACCTTTTGTCTGCAATATAAGGCTTCTAATTCATCCCCTCAAACTTTAGCCCAATGAACCTGCTTAATCCAGTGCAGAAGAAGAGGGGAATGTTATGGAGAATTCAGTATGGAAACACTGAGGTTTGACTCTTTTAATAGACTTCCACAGACTGAAAGTTTAGCTCTTTTTAGGTCACCAGGAGTCACAGCGCTTTATCCCATTCCAAAATATCTGACCACCCCAGGCACAGGCAATGAGTGTACAGATTCAGAAGCAAAACACAAATCCCTAAATTAATTGGTGTTAAGCTTACTGGCTTAATCTTCAGCTAATAGGCAGACATCCACCTGATAAGAAGCTGGAGGCTAGTGGCACTTCTACTGAAAAATAATAGCAAAAGCACATTTGGGTGAGAACCACCACCAAAACTCTCTAGAAGTCCTTTCATGTCCTCTTGGTTGATGACTAAAGGCTGCTGACAGTCTGTTTCCAAAGAATTTGCCTTCAGTGGCTCATGCCTAGTTTTCTTTTTGTTGGCAGCAGCACTACGACTTCACAGGAGGACTAAAGAAATGTTAACTCAGGGGAAGAAAAAAAGTTCACGGACTCTATAAATTATTTTCACAACTTGCCTGTTGCAGGTAATTTTTGCAGGGTTCTTTTGGGACTCAATGGTCCCCTGCTAGATACAACTGCCTCCCTGAATAACACTGTGTGAAAGGAACAAAATCTTTCTGTGTGGCTGTATAGGGACTCAGCTTCACAGCCTGTGCCTGGAGGAGGTGTGCATGCCCCTGACCCTCCAAAGCAGAGGCAAAGCTGTCACTTGCAGAAATCTAGGTCTCTTGGATCCTCTGTCTATCTACATGCTTCTCTCCTCAGTATTTCTTCATTTCTTCTCTCCCAATTTCCCCCCCTGCCATCCATCTCCTCCTGCTCCTCAGGTTTATGACTTGCTGAAGCTGCAAGGGAACCACTTTGTCACGGTTTCGCCATATATGCTATTGCCCAAGGAATGAATGCCTTCATCTCTTCTGCTGTAGTCAGGGATAGGCTGATGACAACCAAGTTCTAGTGATGCTGTGTCACGTCACTATTTGTGCCAAGAGTCCTTCCTCTGTACAGTTAGAGCATCCTGCTCCATTTTGTGTAGGATGAAGACTGCAGTCACTATAATGATTTATACTACTAGAAAAATACATTCATAAAATGGATACCCTTTGAGAATTCTTAAAAAGAATATTATTTACTCTATTTTATTGTGTAGAATGAAATAACTCATTACTGTACAATCAAGTGCAGGATTTTATCCTCCAGCATGTGGCAAGCATTACATTAGAGAGCAAAATCTGGCTCTGCTGTCAAACGTGACAGAAACAAGTATTTTATTCCCACTGAATAAAATTCCCCATTCTCATCACATCCATTTGTGTGTCAATAATGTTAACCCTAACACTGTCCAGGATGGCAGACCTAAAATGTAAAATTATCTGAAAAATCTCATGTTTTTAAACAGATTCTTTCATATGGAAACAAAAAGAGTGTACAAAGCACTTTAATTACTCCAAAGATTAAAAAAAAATACACCTCTCTATAGTGATTGGTATGCAGGCTACAGATGCAAATGCTTTGCCTTACACTTTGAAAAACTGCAATGCCAACACTCTAGTTTTACAAGACCAGGATTCTTAGATAATTCACTAAACTTTTAACTTCTGGAAAAAAAAAAAAAAGGAACACAATCAGTAACTCATGATTCCTAGATGAAATTCCCTCTAGATGAAATTCAGCCTCTAACAGAGAGCTGGCAGAAGTCTCTGAGATTCAGAGGAATCATTCTGCTGCTTTAATCCTGCAGAAGTTCTTGTTCCAGTCTTTGCGAGGACTTAGTTGCACTTTGTAGACATGCTGTGGCAACAGCATCTTAGACAACACTATGGCTAAACTGTTTTTTTCCTTTTGAAAGCTCTACCTAGTAAGTCCACCAGGCACAGTTCTTGGGAGAAAAGGCAAAAATACGCTGTATGAAATCTGTCTAGGCTTACTTCCAGCCATCCTTACCTGGTGTCTGAGAACTTCAATTTAGGTTCTCATGTCCTCAAGGCTGTTTCTGCCACCCATCTCAGAAAGAGATGGGTGGCAGAAGGAGAGGTGTGTGCTGCTTTTTTAACACATCCAGAAGGGCCTGAAACATCAAACAACAAAATTACTAATCAGAGATTCATTACATTAAACAAAAAGAAAAACATCACTTTTAAATTATTAGAATGCTCTCTAAATAAACACATTAGAGTGAGTCACAAACTTCTGGGGTTTTTCCTTTCACTTACAGTTGCTTCAACTATATACATTGAATATAAACAACATGAATAACATATTTGAATGACTAAGTCCAAATTTCAAAGCACATAGATTACATCTGTTAATTTGAGACAGTTTAAGGGACTGTTCTTTCTACTTTTAACTGTAACCAGCATTTACTTATGGAAATCATAGCTGCAAATCTCACTCATAAACACCATCTTCCTGTGCAAGTCAGAATTTGGGAAAACAAAGGCAGATTTCTAAATTCAGCTAAGGCCAAAACCCAAGCAAACAAAAACCCCAAGAAGATTAAAGCAATGTTTAAAGATGCCCTAAAATGTAACTACAGTGAAGTCTGACTGAAACATTTTTTTCATTAAGAGTATAGATTTCTTCAACTGGAACCAAAGGAAACCCTCTGACTGAGACGAAGTCATGTAGTCTCTATATCTTGTTACTAGGTGGTGCTACGAATACACACGCTACACTGGTAATGCTTTATTTTTCACTCAAATTCTGCCCTAGTTCTTTCTCTGTGGGAACAGAGTTCAAATGTTCCTGCTGAAGACTGCTGCTCAGCCGAGAAAGCC
>JBCJKH010067999.1:0-11358 GCA_039877255.1 Loriculus beryllinus | reverse complement strand
TTACTGTGAGGGTGGTGAGGCACTGGAATGGGTTGCCCAGGGAAGCTGTGAATGCTCCATCCCTGGCAGTGTTCAAGACCAGGTTAGACAGAGCCTTGCATGGCATGATTTAGTGTGAGGTGTCCCTGCCCATGGCAGGGAGGTTGGAACTTGATGAACTTGAGGTCCTTTCCAACCCTAAGGATTCTGTGATTCTATGATTCTATATGAGACACATTCTCCTAGTTATTTACTGAAAGTAAACCACAAGCATCAGGAAAGTGATTTTTGCCATGCTATGAAACCTCAGTGATATGCAAAGATGTAGGACCAAAAAACCATTACACAAATGTTAGACCTCTTTCAGACTACGTGTGAAAACCCACATTTCTTCCTCTTGACAGCAGTGTTATGCACCTGTGCTGCAAGAAATGCGTAGGAAACAACTGTCAAATTTGGTTGACATTGAAGCAAACACCTCTAAATACAGGAGGTGAGAGGGAAAGGAGAGGAGGAACACCAAAACATCTGCAACTGTTGAAAGTACAAAAAATCCCTTAGTTCTACATCCTCCTGAAATATACATCTCATCTCTGTCAATAGAAAAATGGCAGAAAATGGGGTTTGGGAGGACAAGCAGCTGTCTGGACCTTCACTCTGTGCACCAGCTCTATGGTGACTCAGAGTAGCATGTCTCACCTAGCATTACTTTCCTAGCACATCCTGGAACAGATAGCTGCTGACCAAATTACTTTTGAGCTTCTAAGATACTTCTGAGTAAATTATTGAGCTGTCAAAAGCAGAATGGCAGCTATTAGCAGAATTATAACTACCTCAAACAAGTAATCCTCTATTTTTGTAATCCTCCATCTTTTAAAAGATGAGGGCCTATCAAGAAGTGGAAACCAGTTATGTCTGAAAAAAATGGGAGTAAAACCTCAAGAGTGATAGTGAGCAGAGCTCACAGAGTCAGGATTGTTTCTTGCATCAAGTTGAGTGAAGGAGAGGATTTTTTTAGATAATCTTATGAGAATACTATACCAACAAATTCAAAATATCACAGAGAATACCTCTGGGTCTAAAGGATGCCATTAATATGGCTCTATGAGAGTAAAAGAAAAGAAAGAAAATGAAGAAATAAAACTGCAAAACAAACAAGAGATTATGGTAGAAAATTACTGTCAGAGGATGAAGAATTTTGTATTAGTCAATCACTTTCTTTCTCGCTTGCTTCTGAGCAAAACATGTCTTCCATCTCCTTTTCCAAGGGTGCCTGCAGAACTACAATGCACCTGCCAGATCTAGGCTCCTTGGAGTTGTCCAGTATTTTGGGGGAGAACACAACACAGCACAAGGCAAAGGTGGGGATCAGGGGACCAAGCATCCTGCACTACGGGAATTCAAGGCTTCTGAGCAACTCCAGACCAAATCCTTTGGACTAACTCAAACCAAAGACTGCAGCAGCCTCTGGAGGAGAACAGAGGGACTCAGAAACTCCACGATTTTACTATTACAGCAAAGGACTGTCTCATGTCTTCAAAAAGCACATTTGGGGTTACTGCTCTCTCATGTACACTCTCTCTCAGCACTGTGTATCAGACCTTAATGGTACTGCACCAAGAAAAGAAACTGCTCCAAAGACTGAACGTTGCACAACATCATTCCACTTCTGTGGTACTGATCAGACACCAATTACGTATCATTAAGTATTGTGTTTGGATAGTAAACCAGGCAGACTCAGCTAAAATAACACAGCTTCATTTAGTAAGTCTTTATGTAAATAAAACTATTGTACTGTTCATATTCCATACTTATTTCTTTTCCCTATGGACCAGATTCTGCATTTCCTTAACTCAGTAGAAGCCAATTTCGTAAGTTTTTCATTAGTTTCACAATGTACATTTCACAACATACAATAGTCACAAATTTGACCTTTCTCCAGCCATTTTGTGAAAAACTTCTCTCATTCTCTGTGAGATACAACTGTTTCTTCATCACTTTCCCTGAAGGCAGAATAAAAAAGACACAGATCCTATGTAATTTACTTCTGGATATATGAACTGTTTCCCCAGCTCCTAAATGCAATGCCATAACACATCAAAGACCCAAAAGGACTAGCAATGCTGCTGTGCAAATGGTATCAAAGTCTGCTCAAGCTGTAGATATGTGATATATCAATCAACTTTGAACTGAATAATTAGACATCAATGGAAAACAAAATCCAAACAAATTTAAATTAGGAAGTCAATCGCTAGTAATTATTACTAAATCAAGAAGGTTCTGATACATTCCCAAAAAATCAGCTGGCACAGATATCTAATGTCTGTACTAACCATTTTCTCCAAATCTTGAGTGAAAAATTAGTATAGCTGGCTTTTTGGAGGAGCTGCCTTTATTTATACTGGTTAGTAGATCTGACCAATCAGCCTGCACAGAACATATCATCTGCCTGTGCAGATTCAATTAGTACTGCCAATAGCTAGTTAAGAAAGGTGCATTATCTTGAAGAATTGCTAAAGTCTTCAAGGAGCACAATGTAACGAAATTTAATATCAACTGACTGCAAACACTAACTCAAATCACACAGTTTGTACTCTTAATAACCATGAAGAACTTGTAAGTACATATATTTCAAAAATACATATTGAAAAGACATTGAAAAAACTGTTTGCATTTGTCTTATGGCATACAGAGCATTACTGGACATCTACATACCTAGTGACTTTGATAAATATTCATTTTTGTACACTATTGTGGCAATAGTTAATTTGATTCTCACTGTATGGGTGCTACTTTCCAAAGTGAAAGTTTGCTCTAAGTTTGGTGATGGAAAAGCAGGAGACTGATCAGAAAACACAACAAAATACTTCAGCACAAGCATAAAGTCAAAATTGTAAACCGAGTGAAAACTCTAGGAAATGGGACTTGGTAAGAATGATATTTATAGCTGTGATATAAAATTAGACCTCAGACACATTCTGCCTTACATCAAGAATCACTTTTCCCATTTGTCCACTGACAAAAATGGAAAATAAGCATTGCATTTGGCTCATTCAATTTACCCATAAATCTCATGTTATATGAAAAAATTAACCAATCATATTTAGTCAAAATACTTGCCATTTGAAAGGCATTTCGGTGTGTCTTCAATATACCTCTGGATGTACTCTTCAAACAGAAAGTGAGTATGCATAAATAGTGCTAGCAAACAGTAGTAGAATCCCAGAAAAAACAGCCAATAGACAAAGTTGGTCAGACTGAGTAGAGATGAGTCCAGAACAGGAAAAGATGAAGAAAGTAGACGTCCATATGCTCTAAAATAAGCATTTCCAAATCGCAGTGTGTGGCATTTCACAACACGGACTCAAGTTGATGCAGAGGCTCAAATCCTCGTTTTTTACCACCAAGCCCTTTTTATCCTCTTATTCGGTACTTTCCCAACCTGCACATACATGCAACATTCAATCTCATTGGCCACTGTGAAACTCTCCAGGTAAATAGTCCAATCACAATGCTGCAGACCCTCTCACAACCTCCACATCCTCTGGCTTACAACTGAGATTCCCACCACAGCTACATCCTGGCCCATCCTCCCAAGGCTTGCTTGTTTACTTTCCCTTCCTTCAAGGTTCCCTTCCCTTCCTTCCCTTCCTTCAAGGTTCCAAATTCCTGCCCCAGAGCTTGTCAAGCAGCAAGGCCTTAGAGCTCATTCCCAAACTCTTTTTCATGCAAATCTTATCACTTTCACTCCCCACAATTCTGCACCAGTTCAGATTGACCATTACCCAGATGAAAGGTAACACCTATTGCCTTCTGCATGTATCCGTCTCAAGCACTTCCCCTTTTCCTGACAACCAAATCTCTAGTTATTTCAATTTCAAGCTCCTCCATATAACTAATTTTCAATTCATTTTCCATATTTATTTTTTTATTTATCTTTTTTTTACTTCAATTCATCAATAACCAGCCTTTGTTTTCCTTTCTCCATGATCCTCCTGTGTTTCGGCTTGCATTACAAAAAATGTTACACTTGTAAGACAGCAAGCACTTCATCCAAACGCAGCTTGAAATGGAATAAAAACTTTTCAGCATGTTTTAAAATTAACCTTCTGGACAAAATAATCTCTCCTGAGAATGCATTACAAGTCAGGTCTTTAGACCTCAGTCAAATACCTTAGTATGTAACTCTCTCAGGTCAAATTCATATTAAGCTAGGATCTCTGGTGCACTTTGCTAACTGTTTTGTATAGACAGCAATATTGACAGAGAAAGTAATGATTCTTAATTTCACTCCTTCTGTGTGAAGTAAGGAGGCTGCTTTCTGGATAGCTGCTCACAGTCCTACAGCAATTACAACAGTTCATAACGAGCAATAATTGACACATTTCAAACTGTTATTAGTGCCATTTGGCAGTTAGGAAATATTTCCAGGTCATTTTATGGGTTTCAGATAGACCCTTTTAATTGTGGGTTGCTGCTAGAGGTTTAGCATATCCCATGCTCAAATGCAGTATTTCTAGCAGAGATGATGAAAATATTCAATTTTTAAAATATATTTCTGCAGTTTGACTATTACTTGGTAATCTGAACCACATTAAATTAAAGTATATGTTTTATACAGAATTTGATTGATATACTTGTGTCAAGATTAAATACTCCTACATCTTTTGAAATTTCATGGATAATAAGGAAAACAGTTGTGCCAAACTGCAGGAGGAAAAAAAAAACCAAACAGACAAACAAAAAAAAGAATAGCTTCTAAAGTTTAATCCAAAGCATGTTACATTATATTACCAAGGCTTACACATCTGGAAATATCTGCTGTTTCCCATATGATTTATCACAAATTTCTTTCCAGGAGCTGCAAAGCACTGGAGAAGTCACCTACAAACAGAACCAACATTTGCTGCAGGCAGAAACAGTATTTCTATGGATCTTAGTGACCACGACATCTGCTAGCAAAGAAGCCAGCTTCTACTGGCTACATTGCTCAGAAACCCAGTGGCCAGGACTTTTTGTATATGGGAACAGGGGTGAAGAAATAACATTGGTAGCTCTATCTGTAAGCTGGAGTTAATGGTACACACTGAAGTGCCCTATGAAAGATCTTGTGAAGGAAATTGTGATGGTGATAAAACCGAATTAGAAGGCAGTAAAAAAGTACAGGGCATTCTATATTGCCCAACTTCAGAGAGTTACAAACTCTTACTTCAGACCTAGGCAAAAAAAAATTCATCAGTGTTTGGAAAGAATATCTCTCCTTTAAATAATTTTTTCATCTTGTTTGACAAACATAATCCTCCTGCACTGTTTTATTGTAATGCACAAATGAAAGTGGTGAAGCAGAAGGAAGCGTTTCTCATTAAGAAACATGGAAAAAAAAATCAGCTAAAAATAAAAAAAGTCATTCAGGCTGCATAGAAAAAATCCCTAGTCAGAGGTCAAATAAAACCAAGAAACAGAAAAGGTTAAAATGGAGTTAAAACCTAGAAGGAAAATTCAACATGTCTACACTCAAGACATATATTAAATATATATGATATTCAAATGTATTTGTTAAATGTGAGGATTTTTTTTATTGTTATTCATTATTTATTAGAGTGGAAGCATTTGTAAACAAAATCCCAGACTCAGCAAAAACATCCATCTGCATCCCACGCTGCACAAAGCTGAAGTTGATTTTTCATGGTTGTGTAGGTTTGCACAGAACAGAAGATGGTGCCAGACAGCAATTGTATTCTTGAATTGGCCTTCTCAAATTAGACATTTGCTTCTAATCACAATTGTCAAGCTGTAATAAAAGGAGAAAACTAAGAGCTTTTAAACAATGCAGGATGGCCATGTAAAAATTTTCTTTTACTCATAGAACCTTCCCCTCAAATCCTCGTAGATAAAGAAAAGGAACCAGGACACCTGGAGTTTCTGGCTGCATCTCAGAATATCATTTGTGTAATTTTTCTACCATGCAAGTTATTACTTAATTTGTACCTCTTTCCCCAAGTTGTGCCATTCTCACACAAAATTTGTGACAGACCTGATGGGTTTTATTAGCTTTGTGTTCTTATGTGCTGAAAAGCCTAGAGAGTTAGGTTTGAACAGAGAAAAGTCAAAAGACAACAAACTTCATCCATACCCAGCAAGAACAGGATGGAGAAGTAAATGGAGCTCTTTCATGGCCGTGAAGTACAGACCAATTAAAAGATAATCATAACTTCTAACTGAGCCATACTTTTATTTTGCATATCTCTTGCAATGAGAAGAATGAGCATAGCTTAGGGCCTTGTCTTTCTGTCACCCTCTAGGAAGAAATAAAAAAATAAAGGCACAGAAATATGTAAAGGTAATTCAAATATCAGGTGATAAAAAGCATGGTAGCATTGCTTCAGAAACTTCTAGCAGAGGAGAAACCAGACTACAGTTCATTTGCTTTGCCTTGTGCCACTCACTTCCATGACTTGTAATGGTAAAAGAATTCTTTAGACCAGCACAGGTCCTAGTATATGCAACTTCTCATAACAGCCTCACCGCAGCCACCTGAGGAATAAGTAACAATTTACTTGAACATGGAACAATTGTAAATTAACATATAGTAGCCAAGCACAGCAGGAACACAGTAATAACTATTTGTTTCCCTGTTCTAGTTACTGAATTCCTGAGGGTAAGCAAAATAGCTTACAGCTGATGGAGGACAGAAGGCTGCATATGAATCATTCCCTGTTTCTTGATCATCCTGAGTCATCTTCATTGTGAACAAAACAATGTTATTTATTTATTGCCCATCACTGTAGCATGTGGGTACCATAAAATCAATATGCTGGCAAGCAGAGCAGGACAGGCTCTAGACTATGTCAGATGGTTGTTAGATGTCATTGTTATTAGCACCAGCTTTTTTTGCTTTGCTTTGTCTTTCCCTTCTGCTGCTGTCACCCTGGTAGCAGCAGTAACTTGCTGAGTTTCTCCTTGCTTTCCCATTGTTTGAGATTTTGGATGAAGTCAGTGACTATGCAGTGCTGAGAACGCAGCCTTGCACATACCAAAAAGCAAGAGCTGGAGAAAATGGTATGGCATTTGTTGATAATATAGCTCCAAATGCCGTCATGTTATCAGCTACCATTTTTATATCAAAGCCAATTTCTAGTTTCTGCTACTTCTAGGCATATCATGCACATGATCTTCAAAGGGGACTGTGTTTTGAGACAGTGATTTTCAATGCATTTACCTTCCAACAGATAAACCTGTTATGCATTTAGTAATTCACATGATTACAGGCTAAGTTAGAGATCTGCTTTTTCTCTAAACAAATCCTTTTGCATTTCCTTTGGCAATGCTTCTCTTCTACATAAACAAAGAAAAACGTGTAGAGAACACTTTACTTGCTAAAAAAAGGCAACATACATACCAAGAATGGATTTTAGGACTTTTTCCTAGTTTCACATTTTATTAATTTTTATTTGTTGAATTCAATCTTCTCAGCCTTCAGATTTCAAATCAGTTGAGATACGTATTTCAGGCTAGAGATGTCTTTTAAAAAAGTGCTAAGTATCTGTGAAAAACCGGCAGCAAAGAGCAAAAACTATCACAGAACTGTTTAGGTTGGAAAAAACTTTTAAGATCATTGAGTTCAACCTCAAACCCAACACTGCCAAGTCCACCACTAAACCATGTCCCTAAGTGCCACATCTACACATCTTTTAAATACCTCCAGCGGTGGTGACTCCACCACTTCCCTGGGCAGCCTGTTCCAGTGCTTAACAACTCTTTCGGTTGAGAAATTTTTCCTAATATACAGTTTAACCCTCCCCTGGCATAACTTGAGGCCATTTCTTCGTATGCTATTACTTGTTACTTGGAAAAAAGAGACTGATGCCTACCTCACTACAGCCTCCTTTCAGGTAGTTGTAGAGGTGATAAGGTCTCCACTGAGCTTCCTTTTCTTCAGGCTAAACAACCTCAGTCCATTCAGCTGTTCCTTTTAAGACTTGTGCTTTAGACCTTTCACCAGCTTTGTTGTCCTTCTTTGCACGCACTCCAGCAACAAAATGTCTTTCTTGTAGTGAGGGTCCCAAAACTGAACAGAGTATTCAAGGTACAGCCTCTCCAGCGCCAAATACAGGGGAACAATCACTTCCCTAGTCTTGCTGGCCACGCTATTTCTGACACAAGCCAGGATACTGTTGGCCTTCTTGGCTGTCTGGGCACACTGCTGGTTCATATTCAGCCAGCTGTTGTCCAACACCCCTACACCGTAGGTGTCTAACACCTAGCATTGTTTTCCAACATCCATAGAAAAAACCCTATTTTCTTTTTCTGCAGAGCAGCTTCCTAACCACTCTTCCCCAAGCTTGCAGGTTGCATGGAGTAGTTGTGACCCAAGTACAGGACCAGCATTTAGCCTTCTTGTACTTCATGCTACTGGCCTCAGCCCACTGATCCATCCTGTCCAAATCCTTCTGTAGAGCTTTCCTACCCTCAAACAGATCAACACTCCCACCCAACTTGGTGTCATCTGCAAACTTACTGGGGGTGCACTTGATCCAGACTATAACCTTTACGAGATTTCTAATAGTTCTTGCTTCTAGCTAGTCTCAAACTCAATAATCTTACCAATTTTCAGTAGCTCACATACTTGAGTATCCGAATTTTGCAGTGCTCTGCATGAATATTTATGATTTGTTTCCAGAACAGCTCAATCCTGCTGAGTTTAATGAAAATTCCCAAGTATTACATTGAAATATGTCAACAGATATCCCAGTTAATGACATACATGCAGATTAAAAACTCAATGCACTCCAGACTGGAAGATACTCAAAAAATTTGGACATAAAGTCATCCATTCCTCGGAAGAGACACTGACAACCCACAAATATGAGGCCATTGGAAATGCTGTATATGCAAGTAAGAATTCCCCACATAGAAAATGTAAGAAATCTTACTGACTATTCTCTGTGATTCTGAAGCCTGGAAACCAAGCAACTATTTAAAACCATTGAGCAAAACCAAAACTTCAACAACAAAAGAAAAAATCCCATGAGATTCACAACAGGAATTTTTTGCATTTTTTGTTTTAATATTCTTTTCTCCTTACTTCCTTGCTTTAAACAGCATGGCCCCCATTCTCATATGATTTATTACAAAAACTAGGAGTCAAAGGGTTTTTCTGGTTAACTTGGTTAAGAGCTTTAAAAGGGCACCCAGAAAAATCACAGCTGGAGAAGTCCTGAAATTCCTGTGGAGAAATGGCAGCAATTTGGAAAGGGACTGCTTTGGCAGATAGCTCCATTGAATCTAATGTCTGTTTCCCCACAAATACATCATTGTTTAACTTCTCCCACAGAGGGGAGTACAGGGCCTTAGCTGAAGGCTTTATTTGTTTTAACAATGACTTCTGTCTGCATTTAATTAAGTTAGCACACAAAATCTCCTGTCAACTGAAGAAACCCTCAACCTATCTGTTGCTCCTAAAGGCAATATAAGGATAACTGTTTGAAATAAGTTTTCTGTAAGAAGCTATTAGGCAAGGACCTGAGAAATAGAGATTTGTCAACAATACAGTTACATTATACAGTTTCTTCCACCCTTTCAACAGTGTGTCTCACATGAAGGTAAAATAATACATACAGATCACATGAAATGTATATAATTTCACAAGAGCCTTCTGACTTAGAACCAGCTGTTTCATGCAGTGATTTCTCACTTACTGTCAGGCACCAAAGCAAGGGTTACCATTGTGTCTCTAGTGTCAGATGACTGATGGCAGCAAGAAAAGCTTTGTCAGTGTGATAAAAATTAAGTCATTCAAACTTCCATCAAGGGAGATGCGGGATATGGGATGTATGTGTGTGGAATTCTTGTATCTCTTTGCTTAAAATGCAACCATGCCATGTTCCTGCAGTCCAAATGTTTTCTAAGGAACTGGTAGAAATGGATCAAGCTAGGAAGCATGGTATCAGAATATGTACTAAAGAAAGAGTAAACTACATTTTCCTAAATGATTCCTAACCCCTCCCTATGCTTAGGGTCTTTCTGCAGAATCTGATTTCAAAATGACCACTTCACCATCTCATTCAGCCTTTGTAGTCCTCCAAGAGATCATTATCCTCAAAACTGAAGTACATTAGATGATCCCACCAGACAACTGTTCCTAGGCATGTGCAGCTCACCACACTATGCCATGCTGCCAGCCATTCAGACTGATAACCCATATGACACAGCTGTAGTCAGTTTTAAGGTCAGTCCTTGGTAGCTACCATGAAGACAGAATCTGAAAAGAGACAGCCATCCTGGGCAAACCTCAGCTGTGCACATGCAGTGGATGGATCAACAGAGACAGAGGAAAAGCTCAGGATGAACACCTATTATCTGAACAGCAGCAAGGAATTACTTCCTGGAATATGTCTCATCCAGGCCTCTTTCTGCAAGGGCCCCTACAAAGGGCTCCCTGTTCTCCTACAAAGTCAACCTTCACTCACAGTTCAAGCTAGAGGCAAGAACTTGCAAAGCCAATTTCTTTGGAGCTTTTCAGCTGTGACTCATAGAGACATATGCCTGACACATGCCTGACGCTTTGGACCAAATAACAACTGTCCAAGAAACTTTCTGACCACAATTCATGGTCACAAATTTAAAGCCAATCTTGTAATGGATATTTAACCTATAGCTATGCTTTATTCTTTTCCATAGGAGGAAGAATCTTCCTCCCATTCAAGCCACTAGCAAAATTCCAGTAAATTTCAGAAGGAATCAGCAAATTATAAATAGTCTGTCAGGACTGTTATTTTTCTTCTCTATAATACACCTTGAGTTCTTTCTTGAAAATTTTTATGTCATATTTTGAGTATAAAAACACCACTGTGCACAGAAAAAAAAAATTACAGATACTGTAATTTAAATTTATATAGTATGTTAATATAGTTTCAGAGCTATATTACATTCTATTACGTTCAATAGCAGACAAAAAATTTAGCCCAGTGCTTCTGTGCAGTCTTCAGCCACCTAAAAAGTACTATGTGACTTGAAACAACAATATCCCATCCAGTTTCAAGTTCACATTAAGGAGACCTTCTATTAAACACCTCACAATGTCATTTTTATTTTTCTGAATAAAGAACTTCCTATGCATGTTAACATCTGCCAAACCTCTAGTAACTCATATGCTCCCTGTTCCCACAGTTGATGGAAATTTTTCCTTCTTGTCATTTAGGAACGTGTTTTATTTCAATTGTTTAATTATATTCAGAGGAACCATATTTTAACAATTTTAATTCCATGGTTTCTGGATTAATTTCTTACAGAGCATATCGGAAAAAGGAAAGGAAAGGAAAGGAAAGGAAAGGAAAGGAAAGGAAAGGAAAGGAAAGGAAAGGAAAGGAAAGGAAAGGA
>JBCJKH010067996.1:0-21425 GCA_039877255.1 Loriculus beryllinus | reverse complement strand
TCCCCCCACTTTCACATTTGCTGTATTTCCAGTACTTTTAGCATACAACCTTCTCAACAACATTTGATATCCTTGTCTCTAAACTCAGAGGCTTAAAAAGTTGTAATTTACAGATAAGATTTTCTAGCAATATTTCAACATAACAAGTTAGTTACTACTTACTTGTCTCTCAGATAATTATGTCCTATTTGTCCAGAAATGTCTTCTATCGCAGAAAGAATGTGATCAAAGGCCTAGGAAAATGAAAGTGGAATTAATATCTTTACAGAAATAAAAGGCATAATTAGAAAACAGCTTAATTTATGTCAGGTTAGACCAGGCGACTATGCAAAATAATTTTATTGCTGCTAAGCAGATTTTTTTTCCCATTTACTGAAATACCAACTACAATGTGCTTTTCTTCAAAGGTCCTGAACTTTCTACCCAGTTCTTCACAAATTCACTATTTTTTTAATTACAAGAGTCTCAGCAAGAAGGTACTTGATCTCCCATTTAAACATTGAATTTTAAACTCTTTTCATCAACTCCTTTTGCCATCTCCATTTCTGCCCTATGAAGTACGTCAGCCACTGTTTGTGTTGGTAATTAAGTCAGTTGAAAACAGTCCCCAGTGTTTCTTTTTAGATGTTTGAGGAATCCGTATGTCTGTCAGAGTTGAAGTAGGCTCCATTTTTTTGGTATCTAGGGCAAAATTCCATACTGAGTATATTAGATGGCTGACAGAAATCCTGAGTTTATAGCTCTTGATTCAAGCCAAGGGAGCTGCAGGTAGAATTTAGTCTTTTTCTATATATGCTTGTTTACATTTCACTCTGAACATTGGAGTGCTTATTGCAGAATATATAGCATGCTAGGTTTAGCACAACATGGATGATATGAATTTTTCCTGAGAATAATATTAATCATTGCCTCAGGAGATATCTGACACGGAAATGGAGAAGATGATATTACAATAAGTTGTCTCTCTCCTCCTCCCTGAGATCAGACAGTGCTTCCTTCTCTCTGCAGTTTGCAGTTTATACAGTTTTAGGAGCACTGTGTGTCCTGAGACAGCATCTACTAGGATATGAATCAGTACATACAACTTTGCAAAGTGTTAGGATTAACATTGCTGCTCAGCCTGCACTACTAAGTGACATGTAAAGGTATATCCCATGAATGTAGAGAGACTGCAGGTCTTCACCTGGGGAAGAATCATAATTTTCAAATAGTAAGATATTTGAATAGAAATGGAAATTTGCATTGCTGGATAACAAAAGCACAATGTATTTATTCAGTAGTCTGCAAAAGAATTAATCAGAAACAAGCCCTGTCCATCATTAAGTTGTTAATTCACTTCAGGTAACATCCAACATGAAAACAGATGACAAGATTAGAATATCCTACAAGAATGTGTTAAAATACTTCAGCAGGATAGCTGTGTAAATCTAAAAAGATTATTAATTAAAGAAGACCATGAAAGATGTCTTATAGTCTTCCATATTTTAACCTATATTTGTGTTGGTGTTTTTTCGTTTACTGAATAAAAACTTTGCAATACTGTGTGAAAGTCAATTGGAAGAGATGATATTTCAAAATGTTTCAAAAGGTTAAACAAAAGGGGGCAAATTCAGACTTCACACTGAACTATTACCATTAATCTGTAATTTCACTATATAATTAACATCTGCACTGGGCAGAAGACTACCTTTCTACCTTTCACATTTAAATTATTATGCAAGCTACAAAGCCTGCTTTCATACCTTTTCCATAAATAAGGAAATATAAGCTTGCTTCCACATGCTTTGTGCTAGAGTTGTCAATTGAAAGTCCTCCTCTCTCTTTCAGATGAGGAGAAAGAAGCACATTCCAGCCATGCTGTTTCCCCAGTACTATCAGCCCCATTGAATTGTCAAGTGAAAGACCAGAACCTTCAGTTGAGTATCCCTTCACAGGACCCAACCCAAAGCTAAATTACAACCTACAGAAAAATTTTGAAATGTTTGAAGGATTTTGCACTTGAAATTTGATTCTTCCCTCCCTTCCAAAAAGAAATTATCTTTTTTCTTTTTTTTTCCTCTTGGGGCACTCCATAAAAATCCAGAAGATCCTACAGTTTTGTTTAAAAATCTTACTCTGCCATGAAGTTTCTCATTCAGTTTTGGCTCTCTGTGTTCAGTTTTCTTCACTTTCAGCCACTGTACCAAAGGCTTGATAGTCAGCCCCTAAGAATTGAAACATGATAATAAATACTTAGGAATGATCTTAGATTTTCCTCCAGCTGGTTGTAAAAGAGAGATAGAGCATTTTTTGTATGTTATGTCGTGGTATTTCTTCAGTTGATCTGTCCTCTTTAGAAGATGAAATAATGCAGTACCCTCAGCTGCTGTTACAAAGGTTTGAAAAGACACCAACCAGTGGAAAAATATATCTTCTATAAGAAAAATATCATAATGGAAGGGTTAAAGTGTTTCCTATACCATTGACTGTGTTATTTTCTACACATATCAGGAGTTTCTGACCACAATTAAACTTTCTATAATAAACTTGAGAAAAAAATTCATGCCCGGTTATACGGACATATCTGCATTTAAATTTATGTTGGGTCTTTTTCCATCCTGAAAGTGCTGTTTTGTTTTGATGCTGAAACACTTTCTTGTCTCACTCTCACATTTAAATACTGTTACATTTAAAAACAAGGAATTAGGCTTAAGTAGATCAGCTTAATGACTGTATTTGCCCATAAAAAAGGACTGTTCCCTATAGTTATTCATATGAGGTGAAGGATGTTTAATCAGACATTAACTTGAGCACTATTAATACCAAGCAGCTAAGACTGAACATTTTTTAGCACAGAGGAAATTGTGTTTTGTCCCTTGTGGTGCCATATGAAAACATAAAATAGGATCTTTGTTACTAAAATTACAAATTCAATTATGCTCTCAGTTCAGTGAAACAATACGCAACCTTCAGCTGAGAACTGCTTTAAGCATTAAGTACGTCTGGGGGACTCCTTCTCCTTGCAAGAAGCATACTTAAGAAGTTGTATTACCTGGAAAATAACAGTAAAAAACACAACAATGATAGTTGTGCTGACAAACAGGTTTTTCTCTTTCACTTTTTCCACATCTAGAAGTACAACCAGAGCAAAAGCAACTGCTCCACGTAGTCCACCATACGACATCACCACCTGGTCTATTATTTCCAGCTGGACCATTCTGTAGTGGTTAAGAATCCATGTCTGTAAAACTACACCTATTAAAAAAAAAAAAAAAAGCCATCATGTCCAGAAATACCCTCATGAAATATTAATAACCCAATTGTGTGTAAAAAACCCAGTATCACCAGTCTGCTTCCATAATAAATTCTCTACATCATCTACTTCTCCCTCTGTATTGCTACATTGCCAAGGAGGGCAGGCCTGTTCAATAACAACATTCAGACTTAGATGAAGCTTATTTTGTGGGCAAACAGCACGTCTGAGAGTGCTGCAATCTGGCATAGGCAGTACATGTGAAATTCTGTTACATGCTAACCTTTGAAATTCACAGTTGAGAAAGAATAGAATTTCTAGCACCATAGTCACTGATATGCACAGCATCTTTTAACAGAAGGAGAACAGAGTTGAAACAGTGTTTATTTACAGAGTCAGTGTAATACTCTTTACAGATCACTAAAAATGACATTGATGGTATTGTAATATGGAGGGTTGTGTAGTTATGGTAATACTGTCTTCAGGCCTACAGATGAGATGCTGCTTGCTGTAGAAGACCTAAAGCTCTAGAATTCATGTCTCCCAGAGCTCCCAGAATACACAAGGAAGACAGCTTCTTGTTTCTTAATTATTTCTAAAGTAAAAAAATCTGTGGTGTAATTATATATGACCTGATATCACTGTGTATCTCAAACCTGAAGTTAACCCTAAAATTAGCTTAAAACAGATCTCTTTATTACCAAATTGAAAGAGCTGGAGGAAAGAGATGGCTGACAGACTCACATACTTTGTTAAGCTGCCTAATAAAGAACAAAGTCCATTTCACTGCAAGATTTTGCCAAGACAATGTGGTTGGTCAACAATGGTCAGCCACAGCTTGACTGATGTTAACTGCTGGTCTAGTCATATCCTCATGCATCATCAAAAGTGAAATTCTAGTGTATTTTCAACATATGATGAAGCTTACTGTAGAGATCTATCCTCCTGACTCAAAACCAAACATAAATTCAACCACAATAAATGGAATACTTTAAAAGGAACAAGTTTAGAACCACCTTTTTTTTTTTTTTTTTTTATTTCTTGGCAAAAGAATATGTGATTGCATCAACAACTCAATGCAAGGACAGGAAGAAGATCATCCCCTTACCAATAACTCGATATACTGAGATGAAGACCAGAGTCAACAGAATAAAAGCTGTATTCCAAGTCCAGATATCTGGATTTACAGCCGAAATTCCCAGGAACATGAAAATAATAGTTTCTGCTCCACTGGCCATCATTTTCATGGTATATCTTACAGTTGTAGAAGACTGTTCAGATATGTTAGCCTTGACATATTTCTGACAGCAGATGCCACAGAAGGTTATCCTAGGGGAAAAAAAAAAAAGGAGAAACAAATGTTCAGAAAATATTTGTTGTAACATTCAATAGTATTTCTGTCTGCCTGTCACATAGTGATAAAAACCTACCATTAATTCCTAAGGAGCCACTGTTGAGACTATTCTAGTTAATATGTGTATCTCGAGCAATCACTCTGAGGTGACCCCAAGAGGTCTGAAGACAGCATTTCATTGCATCATAAAAAACCTTAATTCTCTTCAGAGTACCACAGTTTTACACGGTAAATTTCAAACCTTGTTTAGATTAGACATTATTTTAAACTAATGATCTGCTTTTGCAGCAAGATTTTCTGATCTTGAGTATACTTCTGTAGCATCTACAAACATGACAAACAAAACTGAGAAGCAAGGTTCCAGGAATCAATGGATTCTAAAAGATGAAAGTCCACAGAGGTACTCAAGCTAAACCAGGCAAGATTTAAGCAAACTTTAACAGGCCAGTCAAGACAGTGAGAGCAGCAAATAATGGACATTCACATAATGCTTTAGAAAAATATGGTTTTAATTACAAATTAGACGGAAAGATGTCAATCCAAATGGACAATTTGTAGTTATTGAAGTATTGTAGTTATTGTAGTTATTAATCTCAAAGAGGAAAGAGTCTGTATTTTGCGAAGGAAGCTCTCATCTTGCAGAGCAGATACTGGAAAACTTGCATTCCTTTTCCATCCTAAATGACAATATTTATAACCTACAATCTACTGCAGTGTGAAGATAGTGATATTCAGCATAATATTCATGAGTGTCATATTCAGTAGCTGTTCTATATAACTTAGGTCTGCCTTTTCAGTGCTTTTAAAAATGATTCTCTCTTCCAAACCCCTTCACAAGCAGTAATTAAAAAGATACTTACGCGAGGATAGCAGAAAGAGAAAGCATCTCTGCCGTGAGGTAGGACAGGTAGGAAATGATAAACACAAATCCAGGTTCAATGATTCTCACATGCTTGGTGAAACGACTGACCAGTGAGAGCAGGAATGCAAAGAAAATGCCAACCAGTGTCCCACCCAGGCTCACAACAAAGAATGACACTGAAGAACAAAACCAAACACAGGTTAAAGAGTAGAAATATAACAGTTTGAACTAGTTCTATTTTATGGTTAGCACATCAGAGAAAATTTTGGAGGACACACCAATTATTTCTAAAAGGAATTGCCTTATAGCACTTTGTATGTGAATGAAGATTCTGTGATAAAAACAAGGTTACGTTCTGTCAAGCCTTACCATTTTAGGCTTATCCAAAACTCACTACATTCCTTTGAACATTTTTTTCCCCATGTTCTGTAAATAAATGCTTTTCGAAAAGCATTGTCATAGTCATTGGTACAACATTGATTCATAAGATAATGTAATATCTCATTGTGCTTGGAATGAGAAATAGTGAGCAAATATTTTAGTCACTGGCAAACATTAATTGATGGCAATCAGTGAGTGAGAATGCTCAAATGCGATCTCAATTCTCCTGGCGTGCAATGAGAGCATAGGTTGAAACTAAGAACATATTACAAAATAGAAAGAAAACACGTACAGCCATCAAATTTGGTGTTCTGCACAAGTGAATGCCACATCTGTTGATCCTCATCAGAAAAAAAATATCTGATTAAGTTTCCCAGATATCCAGGAATACTCATTTATTTTCTTAGGGCATTCATCTATGCCACAGGAATGTGGGAATATGAGTGACAAGGGAAAGGGCTGAAAAATAACATTTACTGGTAGTACAATAGTAACATTTTGTTTAAAAGTCAATGATTTGATATGGAATTCAATTCTACGCACCTATGCCTTTGACACATTCAATCCCCGTCACATTCTCTGGACCTATTGTAACAAACGATTCGAACACGTTGTACAGCACCTGAAAAGAAAAGTAGAATAACTTAATATTTATTCCTGAATTAACCGTATTTCAATATTTTCATTATGGGTTCCAACATTCTGAATTCTGAAATGATGTGTGACAGAGGGAAATTCTGTGTGGAGAGCAAAGATTTTGCAGATTTTTTTTTAATTTTTCAGAACCAGAAAAAAAGCAGTGATACAAGAAGAAACAAATTTTAAACCCCCACAGCATCCCATTTCTTAGTTCGATATTATTTCTGTCTATAAAAAGCATTGTTAGATCTAGAAGGGTTTTCTAAAGCACTTCTCATTCCAGTTATTTAGCAGATTTAATCAATCACCTTTATAAAAAAATAAGATAATAAGATATAATAATTCTCTTAATCAGAAACTTTCTAAAATGTCCCATTTCTCTGGAATTGGTTCTTTATTATATATCTGTTTGATAAACATCTGATTGAAGTAAAAGAGTAAGGACAAGCATAAGCACTTTGGAGAGTATTCTCTTTCCGTTTATATGTCTGAGGTATGCATATAAATTATGAACATAATGGAAATACACAGAAAAGATTATGTGCATTAAAATCAACATCAAAGAAAGGCTTAAAATCCCTGGAACTAATTTCAGGATGTCATGAAAGCCAAATGAAACATACACACCTGAAACTTCATTTTAAATGTTTTTCATGCTCTTCCAACCCAGGACTATGTATTTTTATGCGACCTATGAGCTACAACTAGCTTTCATGCTCAAACATTTAATCTTTGCAATACAGTGTTTGTAAGCAAAACAGAGAAAACCATCAGCTACTGTCCACTAGCCCATGAGTAGATACACACAGGTGATACAGTGTTTCATTTAAGGTGAAAATGAACTTCAGAAGAAACCCTCTAGAATTCAGATGACTTCGTGATATATAATTCATTTACCACAGTTACAGCATCATTCAGAAGTGATTCTCCAAAAACAATGATGAATAGAACTTCATTGACATGGACTTCTTCAAACACTGCCAGAACAGCTACAGGATCCACAGCAGCAATTAAGCTGCCAAACAGAAGGAAATCCAGCAGTCCAGTATTCAGGTGGCCTTCAAAAACAAAGACAAGTATAAGCAGAGTTAGTTCTGTGCTACCTATAGTAATAACATACTGTGATATTACAAATAATTCAAAATAATTCAAAATACTTGAAAATAGGGATCCTAAGGCATTGACTAGAAAGCATGTCACAAAAACTACTTAACAAGTTCTGCAATGTGTCACCTTGTGTTCTACAAGTTTTTTGGATCCAGAATTGGTCCATGTGGTTCAAAGTTGATTCTGAGAACAGTATAATCCTGTTCTTGTGGTAAGGCACTTGAGATAAGTATTTCCAGATCCAAACTGGCTTTGTATTTGTGTGGATTTGGTTTATCTAACTTAAGTAAATTATCTTAGGATAATGCCACAGGCCAAATTCAACTCTTGGTTAGTAAGAATTGTGCAGTGTTGCTTAACTGCATTCAATGCAGTTAAAAAACATTGTGGCCTCCTTATTCAAGGGGACATTCATTGATAGGTGCAGTTAAGCCAGTTGATCCCAAATTATGATTCATAAGGCCACTCTCTGCAAGTCCTTTAGATGAAGGAGTAAATGCAGATGAACGTCAACATGTTTGTGTTGTAGCCCCTTAGAAAATTTTGGCAGTGATTCCAAGAGTTTTGGAACTACAAAACTCTGGTGATAAAGTAACCCGGTATTTTTTTATTTTTTTTAAAAATCTTCTTTTAGTTATTAAGGTTATTTTAGTTAGTTATGCAAAGACTAAAACAAGCATCAACTTTCTTTTAAAAGTGACAAAAAAGGGAGAGCCACAAAGATTGCTTTTCTTACCTTCCTAGGCATCTTGCTAAATTGACCCTCTTCATGCAATCAGGAGTGCTGTCCCAGTAATTTTTTCTAGGGAACTGATTTTTTAAAGCATAGAGAACAAGAACATCCCTTTTGTGTTCATTACTGTAATGGATGGAGGGTAATTAAGAGATGATCAAGCCCAAAGGTGTTTGAGGAGCAAAGAAGGAATATGTTGAGAGTTCATTCATTAGAACACTAGTGCAGAGGCTCATGCCCAAAATTAATAGAGAATTTCTAAAGGTGAGGAAGAAATCCATCTGATTTAGTGATTTAGTAGCATAAGTTGGACAATGACAGTAAGTAGCTACAGCAAAAGGATCAATACTGCTTGTAAGGTACTTCCAGAACAACATGGCCACTCCTCCAGCAGGAACTCTTACAAAATAATTTTTCAAATCCAGGAAGTTTAGTGCTTGAAAGGTAATTGAATATTCCAAATAACTTTGATACAAACAATATGGGCATATTTACTCTACAGAAGGACATTTACATGGGCAGCCAGAGACAGGAGTAGAAAACAACAATGGCCAAAAATCTGGGACAGCTGCAGAAGTACATGTTCTATAATGTCTACAGTTTTCTAGATTTATAGGGACCTTGGTAATGCCCTGAAATAAAAAATTCATAGCTTGCACAGACACATAACTGCTTTATATTTTGAAAAAGAGTAATAGTATTTTACACTCTTGAACATATTGGGCTGTGAATGATGACTGGATCTATCCATTTTAGTGTGAGAGACATGTTGAAGCAGTGAGCTGAAGTCTGTGCCAAAAATTCTGAGAACAACTTTGAACCTGAATCTAAGTAATGGTTCCATCAAGTGTCCTTCTCTGCCATGCTTAAGGAAAGAACAAACCCATTGACAATAACTGTCTGATATCAGTGTACAGTAAGATGTAAGCTTTTAAAATAAATTAGCTCACTGAGATTCCTTATCTTTTTTTATATGTTACTGATTATGATCATTGGTACGTTCTTTGAGGACTTGCAAAGCTAGTGAGCAAATACTTATGGAAAGGTTAGGACACAACCATAATTCCTACAAAGCAGTGTTGAGAGGCATAGAGTTTTAAATCAGGCTTCTATTTAGACTAATAATGCAAGTTATTTCCAAGTGATACATGACCACTGCTTCTTCCAGATGGAGAGTCTGGAGTTTGGATTGACTAGGTGGCAGCAGTGACACTTGAGTGAGGTAAATTCACTGGGTCCATTTTAAGACTTCTGCACATACTCAGCATGTTGTTGCTGTGACCTAGATTATACAGGAAAAAAAACTTTCCAAATATTAGTCACAACCCCAATTATTCCACGGATAAGCACTGCATGTGTTCTTCAGCAGATGGTAAACACTTAGATGCAATCAGCCAGGAAGATTTTGGATTAAGTACTTCTTATGCTGTGAAAGGAGACTGGTATGGCTGTGGTGTGGGTATAGTTAAGGTGCTGATTTTTAAGTTCTTTTCTTATGAAACAAGGATTTCTTTGTTATTATCACTTTCTCTCTTTTTCTTCTGCAAACTGTAATATCTACAAGGATGCTGAATGTGAACACAGCTACTTTATGTAGTGATTTTTTGTAATCCAGTTTGGATCATTCACTCTCATATTGATGGACAATACTACATGCCCATTCAGTGGTTAGTGGACCATTACTTCAATTGAAGCAGTTTGGTTTTAGTTAATTTTTGTAGTGGATATACATTCCTACTTTTTAATGATACTACATTTAGCATTCAATCCGATCTTAGAAATAGTGTGGTAGAAACAAAAATACGCCATAGAACTTTAACCAGAGGCTGCTATGAACTCTTCTATAAATTAACTCAGCATTCCCCTAATTTCAGCAAATAAGTAACAACAGGAAAGCTTTTTGCTAAGGGTGGTACTCAGAACTTGCTGACATCTTGGAGGCCAACACAATGTATTTAGTGGATTAGTAAGTATGTGTCAAGAAGGTATTTTAAAGTCCTACTTAGCTTTGCTGGAGAGTGACATAGTTTGAATCAAGGACAGGCTTGTCTGGCCTTCTCCGTATTTGAAATTAGAACTCTAGCAGATTATAATGCGCCTTGGTGGTGAAGACAGGTCCCCACAGTATATCAATTAGTGTTCATTCTAAACATTAAAATTCATGTCAGTTTATTGTTTGCGTTTGTTAACATCCCTATTTTTAGCTTGTAGAGCTTTAGCTGTGATCTGTGGTAAAGGCTGATTCTCCTGTTTAACTGTAAGCTCAGAGTTCTAGTATGTACCGTCACTGAAAGATTTGCAGAATGATGAAGAACATATAGCCATTTGATCCAGCTTTACAGTTAGTTTAGAATTGCACATGGATTGTCAGGAGAGTAAGGGATAAATGGATTTTTTACTTAAAATCATTTTTTTGGGGGGAAATACTTTCCCAATTCACATGTCATAAAGAGGTCAGTGCTTGTCCTCTAATGTTTTATAAACATATTTTAAAAGTAATTGTCATTCATTATATTTCCCAGAACAGGATGTTAATAAAATATTTTTGGTTGTATTTTTTAAATTGTTCCAAACAGCTTGGATATTCAAAGAAAGAAATCCTTGTCCTACCTGTCCAAGTTGTTGCAATAGTAATATTCTTTTGACATCTTTTTTGTTACTGAAAACCTCTATTTAACTGTGAAATTGTGGATACAATGTGTTGTGTTCACAGTCTGCAGGCGCATAAGATGTCTTACCTATCTATAAAAGTCAATAGTGTCTGCTCTGAGCTGTCATCTTTGTATCTTCTAAAGAAAAATTCTTGTTTACAAAATGCATTATAGTTGTGTGTTATAGATAAATATCTAAAATGTAAGCTAAATCTGTCATAAATGTCTATATTACAAACATCTGCAGTTATATAAAATGAGTCTCATATGAACAAATCTGTGGTCTTTTTGTAGTTCTTCCAGAACTAGATTTTGCTACTTCCCTGTGTTGAGAGCTGGCTTTCAGGCTGAAAATCTCTATTATGTTATCTTCTGTAATAGTTGGTTAATAGTTTAATTCTTCATCACAAAAATGTCTCTGCAGCTTCTGACATTTAAGGCACTTTTATTATCTAGACTTAAAAGGAAGTCTGTAGTAAATTGCTCTGAGTCGATTTGAACCACTGTAGTTAGAGAGCAGCCCCATGACTCATTGTTGAGCTTTTAATACAACAAAACATACCCTTCACAGTCTTGGAGCCACACAGAGAGTCGAGGACCTCAGCACTGGTTGCCAAGAACAGATAGGCAGAGCGCACAGGCACAGCAGCACACTAAATCTGTGTTGCTCTCAGCAGCATTCAGATGTGCCCTATAAGTACTTTCTTGAACTCAATAGTCTAACAGAATTTTGCCTTAGAAGGGCTCTTCACTACAGACAGTAAAAAGCATAGGTAGGATGCCTGTTTCAAAACACATGCAATTCACATACAGTGTGAATCACTGTTCTTCAGGTGGTAGCACACAGCAGATGTGCATGCCACAGCTGCTGAGAAGATTAAAAATTGCTGTTCTGTGCCTCTTTTAGCAGCCAAATACTCTTGTATTTTAGTATAATTAAGACAAAAGTGTGTCTTATGTGTGCTATTTGGCTCTATAAGTCTTCAGCTACAATTTTCAGCCTCAGAAGACAAAATGTCATGCATACAGACTCACTCAATAACCATTGCTTGCTTAATATTAAAGCTGATTTGCATTTTGTGTTTGCTTCAGAGAAGATTTCTCAAATCATTCTTAAATCTGGTAAAAAAAAATATTACAGATTGTTTTGGTTTGGGTTTTTTTCATGCTGAAGTGTTAAGTTGAAAGTATCACCCATCTAACATCTGGCATACAGTAGCATTCACAATTGTGCCTTTGCAGATCAAACTTACCCATTATTCCTGTCTGATAGACTCCATAGAGTGATAAACCAGTTGTGGCAGCATTCCAGACTGTCCCAATGACAGCATACAGAAGGATAGAACCAAGATTTCCAAAAAACAGTCTATTTGGCATAAAATATCCAGCATCCAAAACAATGGGGGGCAGCAGATAGAAGAAAAATACAGTTGGTGTAAGCGCAAAGGAGGCAATGTGATCTGCTGCCCATACAATGCCGCCAAGGAATAGACCAAGAACAATCAGAAGAGCGCTCTCTGGAACCACCCGAGTGACTTTGTGGGACAGCTGGAAAACTGTAAGGACAAAAGAAAACAGTTTGTCAGAATTGGAATGGAGCAACAATTTGAGCAACAGCTGTTGTTAGCTGGCAATTTTGACTTCGCAGAAACATTCTGCTTTCATTGTTATTAGACCCAAAAGCATGCATATAATGCATAAGATACAGACATTGTCAGAACCGAGCCACTTATAAAATAAAATAAAAAGGCTAATTTTCAGATTTTATCTGGCATATTTCAACTTATCTGAAAACAAAATTCCCTTACATTTATTCCCTTTATTGAATTAACTTCCCCATTCAAGATCTGTTTAGGGAAAGATGGTGCTCTGTGCAATGCAGTAAGTGCAAGACTGAAAAGAAATGGTAGAAGTGCTGGAAATATGGTGCTGGAAGTATGATTTTATGGTTTATTTCTCTATGTAAAAATACACATCTAACTCCCAACATTTGTCTTTAGAAATGATCAGTGTACTAGCAGTTAAATTGTATTAATCCTCCAACATTATTGGAGGATGACAGAAGAATGCTGAAGAACTGGTTTCTAGACAACTTTTTAAATTTATGAAGAATATGACAATGTAGCCTGCAGAAGGAGCAGAATGGAGATTATATAATAGGAAATCCCTTTTGTGCCTTTTCCTCAACATTTTTCTAGTAAGGATTTCAGTTAATTCAGTGGTTTTCTGGAGCAATGGGGGCTTTAGTGATGCCTTCTTCGTATAGGGATATATTCACGGGAAATGGCTCTGGAGCGGCTACTTTCTTTTGTATAAAATGTCATAAAATCTGTATTTTACAGTAGTATGTCAAATCTGTTAATAAAGATGAAGAATACATGAAACCTATTATACAAAACTATGTAATTGTATGGTGTGGTAAGACTATTAAACTAGCTAATAATTAGAGGGGAAGAAAATTAGTGCAATGTGTGAAAAGATGGCAAGGCCAAGAGAGAAAAAATCAACTATGCAGGATGGCAGAAACTCAAGTAAGACTGCAAGTACGTGTGGCAACACATTTTCAGTGCACTTGTTAGGTATCAGATTTAAAGAAAAAAAAAATGGCAGAGAGAAAAACAGAAAGAAGTCAGGTCTACAGAGAAAGATGGAACAGAAAAACAGAGGAGGGGCAAAGATGTTTGATAATAAGGAAGCACGGGTGTACTAATTGACTATTGGGATTTCTGCAAGCATTTCCTTCATTTTATCTTAAATTTAGATGTGTCCCAGATGGTCCAAGCCCTGGCACTTTGTGATATTGACCCAATAACTGGGATTTTACTTAGATACCTTTGTGCTGAAAATGCAAGTTTCACTTTAGGAAGAAAATTCTACTAAAAGCCACTGAGCTTCTGGTTTGAACATCAGCCTAGAACTGTGTTGAAGCTTTTATAATGTTGATGCAAGTTACCTGAAAACTACTTTGCACAAGAAGACATCATTAAGAATTCTAGCTTTTCAAGGTATAGTGGAAGAATCTTTCCTATGACTACGTAGCAATCTTACACCAGATTACTTTACTCAAAGACCATTGTTTTTCCTCCCAGACAAGTATTTGCCCTAGTCAAATATTTACCAGTTACCTTTTAGGGTGTTTTAAGGGCCCCATTCCTTAACTCTCTGTCTTCGTTTTGGCTGTATCTAAACAAGCAATGTTAGAGGCATCACTGTCATTATAGTAGATGCACAGTAAGATAGGTCCTACTAGATATAGAACATCCGTGGCCTAATCAGAATAGAAAACACAAAAAGGAAAAAGTTATGATGACCTGCTCTATACCAACAGTGAACACGAACACAGATGTTCCTAAGTGTTTGTAGACAAACCTTGAACACTAAGCATGTTAGAACATAGCTTCAGAGTGGGATTAATACAACAGCAATCACACATGAAAGCAAACTGCTTTCAGTGAAGTTGGCTAAACCGTGCTAGTTTTCTATATTGTATGTCTTTCCCAGTTAGTTTCCTTCTCTTCCCTTGAGCTTCCATTAGAAAAAAAAAAAAAAAAGAAGAAATTAAAGAAAGAGAACCACACTAGCTATTCCATATGTATAAATTGTAGCATTTAATTTCTCAAAAGTGTTTCCTACTGGTCATTCTTGATTCCTAGAATGTCCAGTCAGTGAATTATCAACTAATTTATCGCCTCACAAAGTAGGGATTATCTCCTTATCCATGGAAATGAATGTTGCTGAGCTAGTCTTACTAACCCAAGTCTGTTTTACCTACTCTTTGTAGATAAGCCATGACTACAAGAAGTTAAAGTTCAGAATTTAAAATGAACCTGTGAAGACTTTTCAGAAATAGACATTTGGGAAAAAAAAAAAAGTCAAGCTAAAAATTCATCTTCTGTAGAAGTCTCATCTTTACAACCAAAACCAGTTTCTCTTAGTGAGTACAATGAAGCCAACCTGCTTTTGGTTATATCACTGTCTCCTAGAAGTCATATGTTCCCAATGAATCAGCTACACCATATCTCTCTTTAACTCCAACCAGCTGTTATCTGTACTGGATTTTAATACTATCAGCAATAAATTCTTCTTCTCAGCTAGGTTACAAATACAGCTGTGGTCAGGAAAGTTATTGCCTAAACAAGGAACAAGACTCTAAAGAAGTTTCTTCTCTTTATTTTTTTTTTTTTGTTTTTTTTTGCATTTGGCCTAAGCAAAATTCGACCGCTAAACTGTATTTGTTTTAAGGGAACTGCTTAGCTAACTTTGCAGGCAGAGAGGATGCAATATGATTAGTGAAATCCTAGTGTATGTAAATATAGAAATATGTAACAGAAAAATATCACAGCTGATGAATTTAAATATAATAGCTTGAGACTAATTTAAAATTTATATCAATGGTTGAGTTAATATTTGTATTTACAGTGATAGAAATTTTTCCTGGCTACATACATAAAATACATTCAATCAAGACTGTGCATTATGAATAATTATTGCATTTATAGAAATTGATAGAGATAGATTAGTTCCAAATCCACTCCTTGATGGGTTTTTTTAACAATTCATTATCCTGAAGTTATGTCCCAAATACACTCTGAATGTTTTACAAACTGAAATAATGATAGTACATTCATTTCATAAAGTTTGACTTCACTTGCTTAGAAGCAATCCAGAAATAGTCCCACAAAACGAATTATGTCTCCATGACAAAATAAAAGCTTTAATTACATCTAAATATCTAGAATGATAAGGTGTTCCATCCTAACTAAGGAGTAAAATGCAATGCAGCAATAATGGTCAAGAAGTTTAGTTTGATTCTGTTATGAAAGAAATTGCAAATATCAAGAAGGATAACATGCAGTGCTGCTCAGATAAATTGCTCTGTGAGGGACTTGGAGTGAAATCAAGTCTATTTTTACTGCTGATAATAATGAATATATTTTAATGAGAAGAGGTAAAGAACAAAAAAAAAAAAAAGAAAAATAACAATACAAAGTGCAATCTTTTAATCTGTAAATTTTAACATTTATCATTTAGAATTCATCTACATAAGTCTAGGCACAGTATAAGCAAAAAAGATTAAACATATGCCTTCCATCCAGGATGTGGAAATCTGGCTTAAAAGTGAACTGCTTACTGTGCAAACTGTGTTTAAGTTCAAGATGAGTATCCCTGAATTAGAAGCTTTCTACAAAGTTAAGAAATAACAGTATAAACTTTCTGTGAATTTTTTTGACACTTCCTTAGAAATTCAAGAAAAATGACGGTGACATTTAACGTATCCAATGAGAAAGACAAATTAGCAATCTATGATTTAATGAGGGAACCAGCTTTTTTTAGTCCAAGAAGGAATATACTTTCAGAAGTAAGTTATTTTTTTATTGCCATTTTAAAGTGCAGTAATTTACATTAAATCCTTCAGTGGAATTTATAGCATTCAATGAATTTAGCAGCTTTCTAAGGCCAAAGAATCACAAAAAAATTTAAATGAAGATTTTCAACCTCTTTTTTTTCAGACTTACAATTTCCACTGTTCCCTTGAAAGCATAGATATGAATCTGCAAACATTTCTCAGCTCCCCTACAGGTGTGCGGCCAGGAGAACGGTGTCAGACTCTTTTCAGTGGTGCTCAGTGACAGCACACAGAGTGATGGCCATAAACTGAAACACAAGAAGTTTCACCTCAACATGAGGGAGAACTTCTGTACGTAGAGGGTGGCAGAACACTGGAATAGGCTGCCCAGGGAGGTCATGGAGTCTCCTTCTCTGGAGTCATTCAAAACCTGCCTGGACACGTTCCTGTGTAACCAGCTCTAGGTGGCCCTGCCTTCGCTGTGGGGGTTGAACTAGAGGATCTTCAGAGGTCCTTTCTAACTATAATGATCCTGTGATTCTTTGATTCTGTCTACCATATACATGTTTGCTAGTGGGTCAAATAAGCACTGATAGTACACTATCAGTCTATTTTTCAGGTTTGACTTTGTATTTTCACATGTAAAAATGAAGTTGCCATATTAAATCAAGCCATGAGTGCTTCTAATTTGAGATCCAAGACTTAATTCTCTGTAACTCATGAGAACCCTTGCCACTGACCAAAGTGAGAGAAAAATGCTACAGATTTCATCATGGTTTTTACATAGATGTAAATAATAGTATCTCCAAGGCAGTATATAATCAGGTTCCTGTAATGGCATAACTTGGAAGCTACTTAAGTAGAGGATTCTGTGGAATTAATTTCCAAGAATACTCTGCCCAAAGGGAAACCTTTCTACTAAACATCTTCCAACAATTGGACTCTGACTGGCAGACATGAAATCTGTGTTTCTGATCTACCAATTTATGTCCTTCTTAGCACTTAGAAGGTGAACTCTATGCAAAAACTGTTCTACAGTTATTCTCAGTAGTAGCTGGGCAGGAGTACAGACCAAAAGCCCCTGGGAAGTCCCAGTCTATTCCTGTTATATTGGTCTACCTGACTAAGGAATGGCCACACTGTCTATAATATGGAGCATAGATTTTCAAGAAGAGATTATTTTCCTTCCACCATTCCTAAAAGGTATTCATCACTGGTCACACTCTTCCTCCGTATCTCCACACATTACTTGCAACTAGTTAGTGCAAAATAGCTCAGACTAACCAGCTGCACCTGCCATATCAAGAAAGAAGCAGCAGTGCTGTAGAAATGCTTGATATAACCTATACAAATCCCTGGGCAGAGGTTGTAATATTCATGGTGTACGAACTGTGTGTAGATGTGGGGGCAGAGAATTGTGTATTTCATTTTCTTCCTTTTTTTTTTTTTTTGTTGCTGTTGCAAGAAGCTGAACTGTTTCAAAATAACTTTCCACTCTCAGTTTACTAACAGTTTCATAATTGCTCGCTGATCTTTATTGGCTTTCCTTAGTTTTTGTGTGGTCCTCTCATGGTACAAAGACAGTGTATACAAGTTTCGTTCTGCACACCAGCTATCAAGACTAATAGTGAATGCTCCTTAAACACCTGACATTACAAACTCCTTAGAAAACTTCACTGTTGCATTTGATTGGGAGATTACTTAACAGTAATGACCATTAGTGTTTAACTTATTTATATATATATATATATATTATTTATTTTTTTTTTAGGAACAGTAGGTCTCTTCCACTCTTCAGTCACCTTGCCTTCCATTTGATGGGCAACTTGCTTTATACTTATGCAAGGTTTGTTCAGCCTGGAGAAGAGAAGGCTCTCAGGAGACCTTACAACAGTTTTCCAGTACCTAAAGGGGATACTTGTACAAGAAATCAGGAGAGGGACGTTTTACAAGAGCATGCAGTGACTGAACAAAGTGGAATGGCTTTAAGTTGGCAGAGGGAAGGTTTAGATAAGACATTAGGAAAAAAATTATTCCTGTGACGGTAGTGAGGCTCTGACAGAGGTCCTTACCCAGAGAAGCTGTGGCTGCCTCATCCCTGACAGAGTTCAAGACCAGGCTGGATGGGGCTTGGAGCAACCTGGTTTAGTGGAAGGTGTCCTTGCCCATGACAGGGGGATTGGCACTAGGTGGGGTTTAAGGTTGCTTTCAGTTCAAAGCATTTCAGGATTCTATACTTCTAAAGCTTTAATCTCAAATTTCTCCAGAGTTTTTGCTGCTTGTCCTTAAGTATTACTTGCTATCTATTTCATATATTTGTTCAAGAACACATTCTTCTCAAGTCCATTTTCTACTTACTCCACTCTTCTACTAAAGAGAAGATTTTTGATACAATTTCCTATATAATGAAGTTTCCCATAAGTATATTTTTCTTATGCTCTGTCATGGCTCCCTTTCTTGTTAGTCCTACCAACCTACTAGTTCTCTAATAAAGTTCCTGTACTTGCTATACTTAATTTCTCTGTACTCATGTGTCTTTCATTTTCTGTTCTATCCTTGTAAATCATTATTTTCATGATGTGCCAGTTTTGCATCCCTGTGCACTGACCTCAGTCATATTGGATCTCTTTTATAAGATCTCCTTCATGACTTGACTACATTAGTTTTCTACCCGTGCTACATTACCAAACACAGCATTTCTTGCCTGCGTAGCCGTAGGCATACCTTCCAACTAATTACAGTTGCTTATGTTGCCTGCACAGAGGCTCTAGGAATTTTAATTATCACCATAAGAACTAGAAGACCTATTTAGTTGTGTAGCCAGGCCCTCCATTGTCACCACCACGTTTAATGCTCCTCTTCTGGAAAGATTTTTGCTCCAGCTAAGCCTATGTGAAGACACACCAGCAGCCTTCATGGCATAGCTAGATACTAATAGATGAATTTTGGCCTAAATCAAGGAGAAAATACCCCCCAAACAGTCCACTGTGTTCCAAGAGTGGTTTTGTTGAAGCAAGGATTCAAAGCGTAAGGGAGCTGCCTTTCTAGTCTGTCCAAGAAATGTATGAGCAGACACAACATGGCTGAAGCTGATCATTATTGCCTTTCTAATCTTTATCGACAAAGCGTGCTCCATTTTTTTTCCTGATCAAAAGACTGCTAGCATATTTCATAGTCCTCTAGATACTGTTCTGTGGACCTTGTGACAACAATATTCTGCAAGTCTTATTAATTGGTTTTGCCATTTTGAATTGCTTATGTACAAGTAGTACAAAACCCTTAAAGAAAAAGCTCTTACTGATTTATTCTAAACAATGCTACTTAGATTTTAACTTACTTTGTTAATCAATTCCTTATGCTTTTACCAAATCTAGCAAAAAAACCAAAGACTTACTGGGAAAAAAAAATAAAGAACAAACCAGAAAACCCAAAAACCCCACAGAAATATTTTATGTCTCAGTTATTTTATATCTGAAGAAAATCAGAGAAATAATATAAGAGTATTGTGTAACAAGCAGTAAAAAACATTTTTTTTACAGGTCCTTGGATACTGTCTTAAAATATATGAACATGACTATTAATACTATTCATACTTAAACTTGGACCTTTTTTTCCTAAGCAAAGCTGGAAGTCCTTCATATGTAACTTGTTTAGGTGAACTGGTTTGAGTTTGGTTTTATCCAGCTCAAGAAAGCTTGCTTTATTTGTCACATATGTAATGACCACCATTTAAGAAGTGTACAGCATTGTAATGAGCTCATTAAACAGGAGATTTTAGGTTGCTGTTCTTTGCAGGTGAACAATTAACAAAATATGTTAGTAATTAAAAATGCAACCAACATACAGGTCAAGGTTCCCAGTTGATAGGTTATAACATAACAAGATAGCCCCAAGTCAAATTCAAAGAAGTGTGTGAGTAAGCAACTATTACTTCTATAAGCACTCAGAACATAATTAAGTATAAGCAATCAAGTTTTATCATAACTATGCCAAACAGCTCTTGTTTGAAGGAGCAGTCCCACTGCAGTGCAAGTGTGGTAGCATTTGGCCCTTATGGAACTGAATGGCACTGAAAGAAAAATGGGAACAGTCAAAAATAATATTTCAAAATGAGAGCAAAGTACACATTAGAAACACCTTGAAGTATAGTAGAGGATATAAAACAGGACAGCAAAAGTCTCATAAAACTGCTTAATTTCCTTCATGAATGTATTAGAGTTAAGTTTGAAAGACAGTTTTCTTGCTCAAATTAATATTCCATAATTCCTGAATTAAGGGTTATTATGAGTTTTCTGTGTTTGGATGCTGTCAGTGCATGGTATTGCATACTGAATAGAAATATAAAGAATTACAGTTGAAGGGTCTTACATTCTAGAGCTACTCTGTATATAAAAGAATAAAAGTATGATATTTCTGTCATAACCTCTTCCAATTAAATGTTAAAGGGTCGGCAATAACTATAAGCAGAATTAGCAGTAATTTTCTGATCAGTAAGGTAGTTTTGACTAAAATGATTGCTAGAGGTCTAGAAGTCCAGCTGATTTTACAAATAAAATAAAAAGACATTTTAGGGCATGAACACAAGGATTTACTTTCTATTAGTGGTACACATTGAAACTGCTCCAGCTTTTAAGTTACCTTCAAAAATTCACTGAAATTTATTGACAAATAGTGAAAGCATTTTTTTATTATTATTTTTAAACATGGGGAGAACCGAGTTAAATAAAGAAATGACAAAAAAAAGCTGAGTTAACTCATTCCACACTATGAATTTTAGATTTTTTTTTCCTTTTGACCTTCATTTTAATATGATAAATGAATTAAAATAAAGGTCTCCCTTTGGGAATGTTTTGGCTTCTGCTCATATAGACAAAACACTGCAAAGAAATAGGTTACTGGTAATATATGGGAACAGTTGTTCTGGTGTCATGAAAAATGGTAGAAAGAATTACCAAAGCCTGAACACAAACAAGAACCAGTTCTTCTCCTTGGTTCAGGTTCACTGTATAAAGAAGAAAAAGATGCATCAGAAATAATTTTATGAATCCCAGCAGTAGGTTGAAACTGAAAAAATTCTATAATGACTTCCTGTTCTTCCCTAGTACTGCTTCTTGCAGGG
>JBCJKH010067993.1:48529-69127 GCA_039877255.1 Loriculus beryllinus | reverse complement strand
CATAGTTTTCTTTAGTAAGCTAATTATGACTCACTTGAAACTTGCCATTATTGTTAGTCACAGTACAATATTTATTCCCCCTTTCTTACCTGAAGTGCTGTTTGTATTCCAGTGCTCTCTTTTATTGAAGTGTTTTATTTAAATGTTCCTTCTGTAGGCTGTGTATGTAACATCAACTCTTCCATACTTGGTGCTTACCATTTTTTTAATCCGTGGCTTGACACTGAAAGGATCCACCAATGGAATTGTGTATCTCTTCACCCCAAATGTAAGTCACTGCATGGTTTTTCCCCTAGTGAACATGATGTAGTTCTCTCTGTAATTAACAACTGATTAAAAATTAGTGCTCCCGTTGGTGTTTTTCTATCACTCAGACACCTTTAAGATCTTGATTCTGGGAGGTGAATCCTTTGCACTGGATTTAAAATGTATACATATACACAGACATTTTCTCTCTCTTTCTCCGCTCCTCATCAAAATCTGTTATAAAAATGGAAGGATCATCCCAGAGTAATGGAATAGGATTGCCATAAGGAGGCTTGCTTGCTTTTCCTGTATTCCAGTTAAGGACAAGTCTGACTTTAAAGCACAAATCATACAGTTGGGAGTAGAACCTTTTTAATGTACACAGCTTATATGGACAAAAGACTTAAGAGAAGGGTTTAAATTTACAACAGGTTTTAAACAAAATTAAAAGCAGCTTAATTTTCCATGAGAAGATCCCTGAATGGTTATTATTAATTCTAAATAATAAACACCTTTTCTGGAAACAGGCAAGGAAGCTGTCAGCTGTGGAAAGTAATATGTTTATCTTCAAAATACTTGTATAAAACTTAGATAGGTTTTCTTTCAAAAAACAAATCAAAAGAACAACCAAAAAACCCACATCCAAGTTTGACCAAAGTATCAACCTGTTTGTTGATACTCTTCAAAAATAGTGAGTTTTGCATGGCTAATGTTCTTTGTTTAATTGTTGTTTTAAATCCCTCATATTCAGTCTCAATAGCAATGTTGCATATGCTTAAAGCTGTATGTCTGATGTCTCAGGTAACCGAGCTGGCTAACCCAGTGACATGGCTGGATGCAGGTGCCCAGGTGTTTTACTCTTTCTCCTTGGCCTTTGGAGGCCTTATTTCATTCTCCAGTTACAACTCCGTTCAGTAAGTAGCCAGGCAAAAGCCAAATTTTATATGAATATTTCATTCTTTCAAGTGAAAAGCTTCCACTTTTGCCCTGTCATTACATTACATGGGACCAGGCCATGCTCCTTCAATGTTCAGTCATTCATGACTTCAGGAGGAAACTGCAGAAAGTCATTACATTCCCATGGAGATATAAGAAAAAAAACATGCAAGTTCCAGCATTACACAGTGGTGTTCGGCCACCTGCAGTCCAACACCATCTGACGGATGGTTTGGGAGTATAAATATCCCAGGAAACACCATGAGGTTTCAGTCCTTCAAGATTCAGTCATTCATTCATAGCAGGGAGGAGCTTGAGCATCTTACTTTTCTTTGAAAGGAAGAAATCTTTTTGTCAAGCCTGTTATTGAGAATCTCATGTGACAGTGAAAAAACTGACACAAGAATACAGCAAGGAATTCCCCTTCAGTGCTCTCCACCCAGTAGAAACCTATTTGTAATGCTATAAGTGAAGAAAAGCCACAGTGTCATAGGTCTTGGCTGCACAGGCTTGTCTTTCCTCTCCTCCTCTCAAAGCTGATCAGAATATTAAATGTGACATGAAGTTAATTTCAATAGTAATCTCTTGCCCAAGAGGAATGCGATATCTACAGTTTTACAGCCTTCTCATAAGACCATTAACTAATTTAATATTGATTCTTCATCTTCTCCCTCAGAAGAAAGTCTCTTTCTGGCTCTGCAATTTTTTTGTCTTAGCATAGATACATACACTGGCAAGAAGTGCCTGCAGCAGAGAAGTCTCTATAAGGCAGTTAAACTTTTACAATGGAACAGTTTCTCTCTCTGATGTTATCAGGAAAGTGTTCCGTCCTATTTCCAAAACCTGAGGACATTTTGAGCCATCTTTTGTTCAGCAGTCAAACACAACAGTTCCCAAATGCTCTTGGCTACTTCAAATTCACCAAACCAAGCTGCTATGGAAACTTTTGTTCAATTTTCCTTTCTGACTGCCTGCATCCAAACCCAAATTTGTCACCTTGCAGCAGAATACCCCAGCAGCTAAAATACAGTCCATAGCAATGTGTTTCTGCACACACACATGCCAGGCATGAAAAGGAAGAGGCATACTTTTTGCTGTTCGTGTTTTACTTTCCATGATCCGGACATGGAAACAACTCAGGCAGTGATTCCTTATGAACAGGATTGTTTCAAGAAAAAAATGACAGACAAACAAACAAGCAAACAAACCAAACCCATGTCTGTTAAATTGGTCAAGTCACCAAGTTTTAATTCACTGAATCTATTTCTAACAGCATTATTCATATACGCTTAGAGACTATACTGAGGTATCAATGCATCTGTAGGCTACTTTTCTGGTTAGTCTTGGTAGCCAGTTTTCAGTATTTGTTTTGGAAATGTGTTTGAAACCCACTGTTTCATCTCTTTGCATTGCAGCAATAACTGTGAGAAAGATGCTCTGATTATCTCAATGATCAATGGTTTCACATCCATCTATGCAGCAACCGTTATATACTCCATCATTGGATTCAGAGCCACAGAAAGATATGATGACTGTTTTGACACGTAAGTTATTGCGACACCACCACCCCACACCTCCCTCCTGCTACCCCCAGAGCATGCAAGTGTTTGTTTGGCTGGTGCAGCTCTGTTAGCCTGATGATAATGGATTTATGATTTCTGAATTATTGCAGCTCTTGACCTACATGGTATCAGACTACTTATGACTTCCAAAAGTTCAAATCAAATCATATCATTCCCTTAGAAAATGGTAATTGTTTGAGACACCTGATTTTCTACATAAATGTTACCTAAGCAACCACATTTTGCATTATTCCCCAACGTTTTTGAAAAGTAACATAGAAAAGTGTATTCCACATATTAATGTGGGGTTTTTATAAACAATTCTTTCAAATATAACTGCAGTTATTATAACAATTTCTACCTACATAAAGTCCAATTATTTGCGATATCTTATTTCACTAAAACATGCTAAAATAGCTCTACTTTTGGAGGTAAATGTGAAAAATTAGTACTGTGCAACAACGTGTATGAAACAGCATGTCCTGAAGAAATGTATTTGTTTAATTGCATAGGGCAAAAGTTTCAACAAAACTAGTTCTGTGAAGAAATGGGGTTTACATCACATACATAAGAACACGTGAAATAGATATTTGGCTGCTGCTACTACATCTACTAAGGCTGATGTCAAACCCTCAAAGGTCTCCGATATCCTTGGCCAAACTATGCGGCTCTGCTTTGGAGATCACTTGCAATGAGACACTGAAACGCTACCCATTTTATGAGAGTTCTCCACGTCTAGGCAGTTCTGAGAGTCCTGCAAAGTCCCAGCCACAGTTGAATGACAGTGTAGGTGTGTCAGATACTGCTAATGGCTCTGCATATTCCCTTGGGAAATTACCCAAAGTAATTAATTACATTATTTCTATTGTAATTTATTAGATGGAGCTCCACCAATCACTGGAAAATTGGCTAGAAGCTTTGCAAAAAAAAAAACAAAACCAAAACCCACAGACCCAATGCTGAGTTCACAATAATCGATGTTTGCTGAGCTGACATGAATTCAATATTCCCTGGCCCCTGTGTTAGCTCTATATTTAGGTTGCCTTCCGAAGAACTTAAATGCTTAGGTCTCATCAGAGGTACCTAATTTTACCAGAGCAATTCAGATTCCCTTCTAACTGGGGCTGCCAGACCTTATGGGTTCCAGTCAAGTTCTTCCACAGTCAGCCGTAAAAGTGCATGATACGTACCTGTGGACACCTTACACATTCCCAAAATCTGCCCAATCTGGTAACTGGTGCCTCACCTGCAGTGCAAGGATGGTCACCTAGCTTCTGCACAGGTCCCTAGAGCATCCCTCCATTTAGCTGTCATCTGTCCCACGAAAGACACTGTCAATCAGACTCATCATGGAAGAACAAAGAAAGAATTGCACATGCAACCACTGGACTCACCAGTTTCGAAGTCTGATCTTGACATCATGCTCTTAATAATTCGCTTGATGATGAAAATGAATCCTGAGGATGCTCACAGATAAATAATTTCAAATTACTTGTATTTCACTTTTTCAGAAATATTCTTACTCTGATGAATGCATTTGATTTGCCAGAAGGTAATGTAACTCAAGATAACTTCGAACAAATGCAGCAGCTATGTAACATGACTGATCCAGTGACTTTTGCAAGCCTGAAGTTTGAAATCTGTGATCTAGAAAGTTTTTTGAATGATGTAAGTTTAACACTCGCACTCATATCAATGCCATAAATATAGCAGGAACACACCAGTTTTTTAATTGCCTAATGCTTTTTCTTCTGAGGTTGTTTTTTATATAGTTGCACTGATTGATCGCAGTTGGCCTGGAATACTCTTGGACTAAAGGACTACTTTTTTTACCACATTTTTCTTTTGAAGATATAAACTGTTTAATTCCTCTGAAAAGTAGTGGCACCCTGTCAGACTAGCAACTAAAACCACAGGTGTTCTAGGCTGGTCAAATAGCAGCAGGTATTTCCCTAGAACTTGCTGGTTGCAGCTGTGATGGGATGGGATGACCAGAGAAGAGGCTCCCAGAGCAAGTAAGCAGACGGAGCAAGCCCTGTCCCAGCCAGTAGGAGCGTGTCACAACACAGAAAGAATGGACCTGGACACTGGGCTTAAAAAGTCACAAGAAGAATCAAATGGTTGCAAGGGGGGTTTTGGATGAAAAGGTGATGAATTACAGATGAAAATAGGTGTCCACAAAATTTTGTGATATAGAATTTGTATTATAATTACAGAAAACATACTGCTGCATTAAGAGGTCTTTGTGAAAACAAAAGTCTGAGTATTGTGGTGTGATGTAGCTTATACCAAGTCTGGTGAATACCAATGTAAATTTCAGTGCTGTGTGATGTTAATGAGCCTGATCTTGGAGCTTCTGAAATCTTCCACAGGGAGTTGAAGGAACTGGCCTAGCCTTTATTGTCTTCACCGAAGCTATCACCAGAATGCCTGTCTCACCTTTGTGGTCCATTCTCTTCTTCATTATGCTCTTCTGCTTGGGTTTGTCATCTATGTTTGGAAACATTGAAGGCGTGATTGTACCTTTACATGATCTTAAGATTATAACCCCAAAAGTGCCTAAGGAGCTTTCTAACGGTGAGTGTTTCTTTTTGGAGACAAGTAAACCTTGAGTGACATGGTTTAGTGAGAGGTATCCCTGCCCTTGGGAGGGGGTTTGGAACTGGATGATCTTTAGGACCTTTTCAACCCTAACAACTCTATGATTCTATGATTGCCCCAGGGAATAGCTTATGTGCTGAAAAATTAACCCACCACCCATCTGTTTTATGATCTGGCATGGTCCTAAGACATAGATAACCTAGACTAGATAACAAACTGAAGGTCTTCTCATGTCCTTCAGTGGGGCAGCTCCTGTGAGGTTCCTTCAGAGCCTGCAGAGAGCTGCTTATGCTGTGGCTTGGCCATCAGCCTGCTCCTGATGACTACCATCTCCACTGGGGAGCTGGAGGACCTGACTCCTTCACCCAGGCAGGATTTCTCCTAGGACAACATTGCCCAGCCAGCTAGGAGGAAGAGGACCTGTCTCCTCATCCTTCTTCTGTTTTATTTGCAGCATCTCCCACGTGTGCAATGCTAGGAGAGTTTTGTCATTTTACTTGCATAGAAGCAGGCCTCCTCAGAGTACCACTAAAAATTAAGAATTAGAAGTTACTTATAAAGCTTTATAGCTGTTGCAGAAATATCTTACTTTTTTATTTTGTTTTCCTTATCTAAGTGTGCTGTTTTGTTTCTTTCACAGGTGTCATTTGTTTGGGTGCTTACTTGGTAGCTTTTATTTTTGTGCTGAAGTCTGGTAATTACTGGCTAGCTCTCTTTGACAGTTTTGCTGGCTCTATTCCCCTGCTAATCATTGCGTTTTTTGAGATGTTTTCAGTCGTCTACATTTATGGAATAGACAGGTATGAAATACGAGTTAAATGTTACTAGAAACTGGTGCATGACTCAGTTATATAACTGCAATCTTGCTACATCTCAATGCATCGTTCTGTCAGAGAAATTACTGAGATCATGCAACTGTAATTCAATGTTGTTTATTTGATTCATGCTTCCCAAATAGTTCTCAACAAGAAAAAATGCTTGTGAAGAGTGCAGTAGCGATTTTTATTTGCACATGAAAGCTTTCCACCTTATTAATACATTATAGCAGATAATTCTCTATAACGACCAGCTAAAATAAACACATCCCTAAGATATTGCAAGACAATATTAAGCATTAGCAAGTACCCTAAAGTATAATAATATGAGTGCAAATAATTTAGTCTTAAAGTAGGCATCAGAATGTACGTATTTGGAACAGTTAGGTTAGTGCCACTGTAGCTCATTTACATTTAAAATATGGAGACCTTTACAATAAATCTTCCTCAGGAAAATTGCATTAAAGATTTAATTAGCAGGAGCAAAGTATAAATACATTGGCACTGAGATGAAAGTTTAAAACAGAGGTATATCCCAGCAGTATTTAATGTGAATGCCAAACCATCCTGTCCAAAGCAGGGATCTCCAGGCAGGCTGCAGATACTGTTTTACAGCAGGATGCAAATTGAAGGCTACAAAGATATGTTCTTAGCTGGTAGATTCAGGACTTTATCAGTTGTAGCAGTGGGTAATTATCCTATCAGCCTATAATCCTATCAGGTTCTATAGATGTAATAAAGCAAATTCTACCGTATTTCTATCTATAATTAACACATACTGAAGATGACAAAAGCATGGGGACTTCAGTTACCCACAGGTTTTGCTTGAGCCTGTGCCAGCTGTGCTGCTTTTAATGATGGGGTGAATGCTACATCGCTGTAGCCCTTTTGGAGTACAGAGCTTATCAGGGCTGCCCAAAGGTGGTCTCACCTGCTCCAGATGAGCATCTGTGACCTTTTTCTGAGAAAAAGGCATTGGTAAAGAGATGATTTCTTGAAGGAGAACCCACATATTACCCATGAAACTCATGTGAACTATGCCTGGGCATGCTCTGCAGTCAGGACATGGGCTCCATAGCTCTTAAGAATGACACCTAAATCTTAGAAGTTAGGGATGAAAAGGTAAAATAAATTCACATAGTAGTTGAGACTCAACTGAATTCTGTGTGCTGTTCATAGCTGTGGGACCAACTAAATAGTTCCCCCATATGTATCCTCATGGGATAAACTAGAAAGGCAGACAAGAGGTCTAACAATAGAAGTCCAAACTTCCAAAATCATTATTTTCAAGACGTGCGTGCACATGGTGCTGTATCATATGTAGAGGGCATAAACTGTTTCAGGACTGATGCAGGCAGTATCTCTCTCAACTCTGAGATGCTTACCAAAAGATTATGAACCAATACTGTAATGAGTTATAGGGAAAGTCCATTTGTATTGAGTGTTTTGTGTCGCAACTATTTTGCATGGGCTTCACGGACTACTTGAAGGAAGTACACTTCCAAAAACAATTTGCCTGACTTAACGAAAATTTCTGCCTTAATTTGAACTACTTAGGTCTAACTCCGGATGTTGTCATCAGTCCTCATTTCACACTGACATTGTGAAGTCTAGGAAACCCCAGTGAGGGGTAGTTTGGAGTTTCCTGTTTATGAGTAGGAGCTCATAAGTGAGCACCCTTTGATCCTGATCAGTTTTTAGTGTCCTGAACTTCCTGTTTTTGTTTCTAGGTTTAACAAGGATATTGAGTTCATGGTTGGACACAAGCCCAATATTTTCTGGCAGGCTACCTGGAGAGTTATCAGTCCTCTCATTATGTTAGTTATCCTCCTCTTTTATTTTGTGGTGAAAGTCAATGAAGAGCTGCTCTACAGTGTTTGGAACCCTAGCTACGTAAGTTTATAACACCAAAAAATTTATGTACAATTATTCTCTCTATTCTTCTTTCATTTGAGTCACAGTCAGTTATATTCATCTTCCATCTGAAACAGTTTTCCAGTAAAAGACTTATTACAAGACATAAAGTAATAAAAAAAGGTAACCCTTAGAAAAATAAGACCTAAATTCAATTGCAACGCCTGCAGCTGGTGTCTAGTGGCACACCAGTAACCTTTCCAGAGGGGACAAAACCAAAACATTAACCCAGTTGTCATGCAAGACTGAAACGGGTGTCATTTCCTGAGTAGGGAATTACAGAAGAGGCAGAAATGTCACAGGCTTTCTATGTTGACAAAGGACCAAAGCTGCAAGACCATTCTGATATTGCACGTTTCTGGGTGCATTTAAAATCACAGAGTGGCAGTGGTACTGGTTACTCATCACCAACCAAGGAGACAAATATTAATGAGTATTAATATCCAGATTTATATTTTCCTCACCCATTTTTTTCGCATAAAATGTAAATTATAATTGCAGCAATAGGTTACCTAGTGGGCCTTTCCACTCCTTGCAGAATAAGTGTGAGTCCCATCATTTTCTTCATCACCCCATCACTTCCCCGCCTGTCAAGCTCTGCTTTTTGTTCTCTGGCCTTGTACCAGTCACCATCCTTAAAGCAGGAACAGTCATGCAGCACACTTAATTTGTAAAGATGAATTTTTCTTTCCATAAGACAGAGACAGAAAGGGAGTGAAAGATGAGGAAATGGGACTGCTTTCTTCTCTCTTTCTTGGCAACCTCACTTCCTTCTTAATAAAGTTGCAGCCTTCCTGCACCCTTTGATTTCAGCCTTCCCACACAAAGGCTGTTTGGCCACCAAGTCCTGGTGGCCTGTGAGCCTCCCCTAGCCACACACTACTTTGAGCCTGGGAAGCGTGCCTGGAGGAGTCTCCCTTCCTGGCTCTTACACATTTCACACCATCTTTTTTCTATACCTTGAATCAAAAATTAGTCCAAACCAGGTGAGACTGACATGGAAACTGATGTGGAATTGGCAAATCATTGTGCCACTGTGGCTGGCTACTGTTCTGATTCCACCTTTGATCTGTTGAATTACTGAATGTGTACATGTTACCAGGTATTTGCTCCTCACAACTTTCTATAACTCTATTGTTTGCTCTTCCAGGAGATGTTCCCCAGAACACAGAAGGTTGAATATCCCAGTTGGGTATATGCTATTATTGTAATCCTCGCTGGAGTGCCTAGTTTGGCCATCCCTTCTTTTGCCATCTACAAAGCCATCAGAAATTGCTGTCAGAAAAAGAATGATCGTACGGGCCTTATGATCTCCACATCTGAGACTTCTGTTAATGGAAACCTAAAGAACTCGCCATAAAATAATTTAAAAAATGTAGAAGAATTCTTTGGCAGAGAGAAAAGTAAAAATATATTTTTAAAGAATCCAGAGTTCATTTTATTTTCCTAAGATGATAACTATGTGCTGTTTCCAGGTAAATATTTTCCTAAGATGATAACTATGTGCTGTTTCCAGGTAAACATTTCTCTACTTAACAATGTAATGCACTATGGAGAGTAAATGGCTTGGATTCTGGCAGCAAAGCAGCAACATTGGCAGGTGATTGGGGCACCAGGCCTAATCATTTGTCCTCTTTTTGGTTTTGAAGACAGCTTGTTTGAAACTGGCTTGCAGTTCTTTGTTTGGGGATGCGCTGCACTTAGCATAAGTGACTCTTCCATGTGCAATCATCCTGGCTGGGTGGACAACATGAAGTTTAACTCAATACTGACCCCTATTGCACATTAAATCGTTTTTACTTCGCATACCACTGTGTTGCACAAACCCACCAATATTATTTGTCTCATGCAGAAGTTTAAAATATTTAATAAAAGCATTTCTAAGTATGAGAATGACAGCTTGATTCATTTACAATTCTAGATATTTTATTAATTGCCTATTACTTCAGTGTTCCCAGCAGATAGCACTGGTTTTGCTGATGACAGAAGACATAATCTTGTAATGGGGCAGCAGTAGTCCAGGAAATGGCAATCTGCTTTCTCTGGCACCCATGAACAAGGACGGCACCCCTTGCCTGGGAGGTCCATGCTGATGGGAGAGGTACCCAAGGCACCCAAGCTTGGGTGCAAAGCTTCTTGTTTTCATCCACCCCAGGATTGTGAAAGTGAGTAGCTCCAGCTCACATACGCACAGACATGGACACACACACCTACCTCACAACTGTTTCAAGCATTAAACTTCCATGTGACCCAGAGGAGCTCAGTCAGAAGCCCCATTCCTTATGTGGTCACTAGAGAGAGTAAGGGGCACTGTGTAGAGCACCCAGGCTGAACGTCAGTAGCAGACAGTGTAAATGTCCCCTCTGGATATCATCCAGCTGTTCGGGCACATAAGCAACACACTTGTATCACTTTGCACCTCTTCCTATACCCACTTTCTGAGACAACAACTGATCTAGCTTACACCCTGACATTCACTTAGGATCAAAATACTCTCTTAGAAGAAATAAGGATATTTAGGGTCTAACTAGTCTAGACTGTATCTTTAGAGTAGTATGTCTGCTCTAAATAGAGAGTAGAGTACCAGGCATTGTATGTGCATTTGAATTATTAAATCCATTTGCATTCCATTTTTTATTATTTGAGTGTGAGTAATTATTTAAACTATTTAAAGATGCTATTCTGCAATAGAAAAGATTTTTTTGTTAGGTTTTCCTGCTGAGAAAATTTACTCATTCACCCAGAATGAGTAAAACCAAGTGTGAAGCAGTCAGCTGCAGGTGGCAGGTAAGGGATTCAGTGTGTTGCTAGAATGGCTCCAGCACAGCACAAGCAATTTCTTGATCTGAAGTGCGGCAGCAGCAGCGGTGATGGTGATGGGTGCCCTGGCAGCAGTGATGCTGTGCAAGTGCTGTCAAACCATGCTGCACACACCAACTCATGCATGCCCTGTGAGACATCCTGATAAGGGATTGAGGAGTTGAGTTGCTACATCTATAGATGTTTGAAGAGCTGCAAGCAGGTGAACGGTGCTTGCCTGGGGAGTCTTGTGTAGCCTAGATGTGAACTTAGCTTCTGGTTGGATGAGATTGCAATCTGATTATATTCACATGTTTAGATGCAGAACAGTGCTTTTATTTCTCTTTAAGTATTTTGGGAAAAAGAAATCCATTTTCACTTAGATACTTTTCCCAGTCTGAAAAGGGGAATCCAGGCATAAAGCGTTGATTTACTGAAGCAAGCAATCTGACTGGTTGATGTGCTTAGTGTGGAGTGAACCGATTTGGTGTGCCAACTAGCAAAACCCTGGTATAACTGAAAGACAACAGAATAACATTCTCACAGATTTTCAGTTGAAGGAAAGCATTCAGCTCTTGCATTCATCAGTAACTATTTAATGAACAATTAAAATAGTCACTTGGGATTCACTGACAGCTGGGAAGTGATTAACTTCTGGCAGCTATGGTGAAAGTGGACCAAATTCTAATGTCTGAACATACATATTCTACTGTTTCTTGCCTTTTTTATTTATTTACTTCTTGCACTTGTAAAAGATGTCTTCATTCATTTACCCTATTAACAAAGTAAGAAAGGAAATGGCAGGACTTTATTCACAGGTTTTCCCAATTGTTTTACACTTTTAATAAGTGTGCTGTAAAGGTTTCTCTTTAATTACATTCAATGTCACACTTCCCTGAAAGCATCTGAGAACAGAAGGAGAAAAGAAAACAAAAACCTGCTTGATCCCATGTTACCCATTAACAACACATTCTCAGGTTCTCTAACTATAGAAGGAGCTTCAAAAAAGTCAAGAGTGGTAACTCTCTCTATAATTGTAATTCCTGGTTTTGTCTTTAAACTGCAGCTTTGGCAATGACACGTTCCTTTGTATTACATAAAAAGAAAGCTCCACCTCTCTTTCCAGGATCCTCCAGTCACCCAGCATAAAATCTGTAGGAGAGACAGGTTTTGAAGCATCTTCCAATTTATAGGGAAAGAAGCTAAAGCGCCAAGCGTACCGCACTAAAATGTCGAAAGATTTGTCAGTGCCACCTGAAATCCCTAAAGAAGATAGCAGACCCAAGTGGGATAACAAGTTCCAGTACATTTTAAGCTGTATCGGATTCGCTGTCGGTTTGGGGAACGTGTGGCGATTTCCATACTTGTGTCAGATACATGGAGGCGGTAAGACTGACATGCGATTTTGTCGGATTATTAAATTACAATTCTCATATAACTACACTAACTTACAATGGGCATGGAAGTTAGATATTTGCACCAATGATTCGAGGGGCTTTTTTAAAATTATCTAATTCTCATTAATGTTTTGCTCCAGTTAGACTAGCTTTTTCTGTAGAAGCATATTTCATTTAAACATCATAGAATCATAGAACCATAGAGTCATGGAATCATAGAATCATGGAATCATAGAATCATAGAACAGTTTGGGTTTGAAGGGACCTTAAAATGATGCGTTTGTTTAGGAAGTAAGACCAGACTGACACTAACTGTCAGCAAAACCAACACTGGAGCTCTTACATTGCTCCTACAGTCCTGATAGGAGCAGGAATCTGACCCTGCAGCTTGTTACTTTAAAGGAAAGCAAGGAGTCCTGGGGAGGCCCGAGTGAACTGGCCCCCAGACAAACGGTCGCTGCTCTTTCCTTTGGGAAGGGAGCGAGTTGTTCCTGTTCGTTCTCTGATGCTCTCAGGAGTTGCCGCATTATCTGGAACTTCCCTTGCACAAAACTAAGTTGTACTTTCTGATGCCTGTAAGGCATTTGTCATTGACAAATTATAAGAACTGGAAGAACCCCACCAGGAGCCTGCCAGGTGGTGCAGGCAGCTGCCCAAGCCTGTCCCAGGGCACCATTCCCACAGAGAATTGCTTTAGAAGTGGCCAATTTGATAAATATAGGTGAATCAGAAAAGAGTACTCGATAACGCGCCATTCGCAGCAGCTTTTGAGATCCACCATGGTAAGCTGGCTAAAGCAGAGTGAGATAGCAAATTGTTTCAGCACAGTATTAATGTCTCCAGCTTTCAAATAACTGGAGAAATGGAAAATTCAAACCTGGAGAAACTGTCATATGACAGAAAAAAGCTATTAAATCCAAGCTTGTTATACCAAGGTATCTGTATTACTTGATGAGCTACATACACTTGAATCAGCCAAGGATCAGAGAATGGATGCTGCCTTTAAATGGAAGAGGTGTTTCAGAAAGAAGTAGCCACTTGAGGATTCTCGTATCTGAATGAATGAGATATAGAAGGTTGTATCAACAAAAAGAACCTTAGCATATGTAAGCAGAGCATTAGGAATTAGGTGTAGATACTACTACCAGTACTAAGAAACTTCTGACTTCTTCAGAAAGTCCGCCTTTCAAAGTCAACTTGAAAAATCAGACAAAATGCAGAAAAGCTCCAACAACTATTCAAGGTCCAGAAAACTTTTGGGACAAGGAATGACTCAAGAATCCAGTCTCTCATGAAATTAGAAATGAAAGAGTATGTTGATCATAGTCCATAAACAAACAAAGAGAAATCATCTTGGCGGCAAGGAGCTGTTTAGCATTGAACATGTAACAGCTGGACACTACAATTAGACCAATTCAAATAAGAAAAGAGAAGAAGCAGTGGGTTAGATTCCTCCCCAGAGACTTAACACTTTCCATGATTTATTTAGATGTGAAACCCAGTGAAACTCTCGCAGAGGGGTGACATGACTGGGTGGTGAGAAAACCATAGGTGCGAGCATGCTTTTTCTGTGTGTTTGCCCATGGAGATGGCTTGAAAAAGCCTGTCACTTCAGGTAATGATACATGCATTAGTGAGACATGATAAACACCTTTTGAGAAACATTCCCATAGCAGGTATGGCATGTGACCTGAAAGGATGGTGTTCTGGAGCAGGAGCTATAGGTCAGACAAATACCCTACAGCATCTCAAGTGGCTTTTCTCTGTTGGTGCAAGGGAACAAGCGTTCAGAATTAACAACCAACAGAACAAAATGAACATAATGTGATATTTTTGTAATGTAATAATTAACACCAAGCGTTCAGTGGAAGGGTTCAAACTCGCAGACGGGACCATAGCAGGATGCAGCTCCTCCACACATCTCATTACACAGAGCTGCTTCTGGGGCCACCAACTGCACGTGGATGCATAAACTTTGCATTTTGGGGTTTTATGCTGTTCCGGATTAAGATGAAATATTGTTCTATGGACCATAAGGAGGCTCTCACACCTTTCTATGAATCACCAAGGGTTGCTCCTCCATGCTGGAGGCAAGGTCTACCTGTGGCCAGCTGTTTCTCAACCTCTTCAGATCAACCTCACTTCGTAAGATCAGCGACACTTGCCTCCCACTGAGGTTTGCTCTTTTCCCTCCCATTGAGGTTTGCTCTTTTCCCTCCATTCTTCTCCCCCTACATTCCATCACTGTCCTACAGACCTCTACCACCACAGAAGTGTGAGTCTTAGTGCGAGGATACCCTCAGTGACCTGTCTGTATGGACTGCACAGTGCTCGGAAAGTCTGTTTGCTTGTGAATCCAGCTTCTGAGCACTGATATAACCCACAGGAGCTGCTAGGGACAAAAAGAACAGGGTTTAGAGCAGGTTTAAAGACAATAATAATAAGAAAATGCTGCAGGGACAAAGGCTGAATCATTCCTTTGCTCCATGAATAGTAAATTTTTCTGTGAAAAATCAGTTTAAAATAGGTAGCAGACTCAGTAATGGTATATAGGTACTTTGTGGCACTACAGACTGTAGCATGAGACTGGTGAGTAAAGGTCAGTGTGTGGATGTACGGGCAATGTTTGGTCACTGGATTTAAGAAAGGGCTCAGAGAGCTCAAAGCAGGGTGGACTCTGTAACAAAGTGCTGCAGGGTTTGTGAATAATTTATTCCAGAAAACTGGCATTGGGAAAGTCTGAGCGAGTCATGAAGACCACCAAGAAGACAGAGCTGTTGGGTTTACACCCATGTATAATGTAGCTGCATTTTATTTCTGCTAATTTAAGACAGTGATGTGATTTTTGGGGTTGCATTTTTTGAAAGCAAGCAACTCAGATGCAAAAGCCCAATAGATTTTATAGAGTACTGGGGTATAAATCCTGCTTGTGTGCATCTGAAGATGTGAGCATGGGAGACACCAGCAGCATCTGGTTAAGTAGGAGCCTTGGGAGGTGCAATGACTATACCTACAGCCACATCCACAAGTGCAGCTGGTATGGATATAGCATAGATGTGCTCTAATGTTAAATGGTTTCTGGGTACAGCTCACAGTTTCACAGCCGATTCAGCTGTTTTTCAAGTGTGTAAGAGTTAGGCAGTTCACTTCACCTCATTTCTAGATCTTTTTAAAGACAAGAGATAAAAATGAGTGCTTGTATATTTGTCTCATGTCAGCTGTTCTCAGCAGACCTCTGGACCTTATTCATTGCACATTAGTGTTACTCAGTAACTCGGATCTAATATAATATCAGTTTTGCTGACATTCAACACCCTCTGTCGTTACTGATTATTTGGTTTTATTGCCTGAGTTAAGTTAGTTATTTACTTTTCATGACTAATGGATATGAAGGTTGTTTGCCATGGTAAGTGGAGACAAACACAAAGGTTCCCAGGCAACTGAGATCAAAAAGAAGTCTCTAAATGGCCCAGTATATAGTTTGACACTTGAAACTGAGACTCGAGCAAGCCATATAGCTGCATGTGTACACATATGGTCATCTGAGTACATCTAAAAAAAACTCAACAACCCAGACATAGCTGGAACTTACTGCAGCGTTTTACTTCTGATTACAGCTAGGACATACATATGCTTGCCTAATCCATGGGTATTACAAATGTGCATAGTGCCTGAGCCTGCAGGATGACTGGAAAATACCTTTAATGTAACATACAGTTTCTTTCTAGGAAAACAAATACAATCAGCACTGAAGTACAGCTCAAAGGGGAGAGCTGCTTACTTCTGGGGCAATAATTAACAGACTTTAATAACCCATGGCCTATCTGACCTTTGCTAGGATTTGAACTACCACTGGCTGCAAAAAAGCAGTTCCCTGGCTCACTGTGTCCTCAGAAGGAAAACAAAATCTCAGAGGAACAACAGGTATACCACGAAGTTGTCATAAAATTAAACAAATAAAAGAAGTATGTTGAGAACAAAAGAGCTTGCATTTGCTTGACTTTTGCAGTTCAGAGTGGTGCATGCTTGCACATGACTGCTGCTCTCTTGCATCCCTCAGTTATGAGTATTTCGTAGGGGAGTTCACCAAGATCATTTTATAAGTTGATTTACAGGAGATAGCCTTCTTCTTTCGAAATGGCCATTGCCACCTTGATTTTCTGGGCATAGCTTTAGCTCCTTCAATGTTGCTCAAGGAACTTAATGGAAACTCAACTCGGCAAATTTGGAGAGTCTAAGAAGATGTGCAGTGTGGCCTGTAAGTCAAAATTAGTGCCATCATAAATATGTGGCACAAGTATAACATTTACAGTAGCTCATACTTTTCATCTGTATTAAGGCATGTGTAGAAGACATAACAAAGGTCATGGTGTATTGTTTTCCAGAGAGAGTGTGATTACGATTAAGCTGCTGCTTTTTTTCCTACTTGATGTGTTGATGTGATTTGTTGCTGTGTTGGCTACTATCCTGCTTAGCTGAACTCCTATGGAGAAAGTGAGACAGGTCCAATAATCCCTTTTCAATAGCTGATAGCTTTGTATCTGTACAAGCAGTTATCAGCTATTGCAATTTCTTATAGGTAAAACATAAATTATTCTGCTACCTGACCTGCAGGCACTGGTAAGATGTAATACTGAACACGTGAGTCAGTTCCTCTAATCTGTTCTCCAGCATTTAACAAGTCTCTATGGGTACCCCCAGGTTTTCACATCTGCTTCTCACTGATGCTTATCAATTTCTGCTGGTCTTGGTACAGTCTTGGTACTCCTTGAAGAGGAGGTCACCTGGCTGGTACATCAAACTGCTTCACATTTACACTAGTCAGGTCCATTGCTCTCTCTTGGTAAGATGTCATAGAACCAATTTGGCTGTTTCACTCTGTGGTCGCCATTATTCAGCTTTAGACTGTGCTCCTTTGTCAAGCCCCTGGTCACTCTGCCCTCCAGCGCATCAGCAGCTTCCAACAGGCTACCTAGCAGCCCCTGCACTTTTCTTCCAGATGGCCGTGTGTGGGTGATAAAACAAAGAGCGTGCCCTTCAAGTGCCATTTTGCAAGCAGAGGGGTGAATATGCCTGAGCAGTTGCTTTTCTGACCTTATTTGCCCGTACGTCTGCCAGGCTGGATGTGGCTTTGAGCAATCTGGTCTAGTGGGAAGATGACCCTGCCTACAGCAGGGGGGTTGGAATGGGATAATCTTTAAGGCCCCCTCTAACCCAAACAATTCGATGATACACCACAATCAAGGAATCAGGTTTGAAAAACTCTCAGTGCAGCTAGAGCACACCAGGTGTTTTCTACCACCATGACTACAGAGCTGTCTCTGCTCTAATGGCTCTTCTGAGTTAGCAGCACAACCAGTTCTGCTACATGCTGGAGCTCCTTGTCACTTGGGATTCTGTTGTCAAGGAAACCAGCTTATCAATATGTGCAGTATTTGTAGTTGATAGCCTGATTTGAAAAACCCATTGTAGACTTCCTGTGCCTTCGCATGTGCACAGGGATTGCCCCTCAGCTTTGCGGTACCTTTGTGCAGGATCTTCTTCCAAAATGACTTCTTACGCTGGTACATTTTGGACTGCTTTTTTCGTTTGGTCTGGGTACTGCTAGAGGGTTCCTATGAGGTATCTGATACCTCATCAGTAGGTATCTGCTTTCTAGTATCAGATATGGGTAGGGGGGGTTTACTGTGGGAAAAAACTCTGCTTCAAGTGCTTGAGCAGACTGTCTGTGTTTTTCCTGACTCCTTTCTTTTTGCTAAAAAATACTATAAAGCAAAGGAATGAACAACTGAAAGCATATTTTTACATTACAAGCCATTTATTTGAATTAGGTTTGAGAAAGATTAGCTCCAGTACCTATTTTTTCTTACCCCTATTTTCTGTCATATTTCCATATTTGCAGATAGCATACTTTTTATATTGTTTTCATGGAAAACCAGCGTTTTCTTTCCAAGCCTGACATTATGCTTTGCGTGCTTTGAATGTGACTGGAGATAGGTACAAACCAGCACAAAGTAAACAGGCTTTTATCAGCACATTATCTAAACATGCCCTGCTGTCAGTGGTTCAACTAGCAAACAGTAAAGGAGACGGAGATAACAGAGGGCAGTTTGCACTAATTATTACACAGTTATTTCCAGGGAGATATGATATGGGAGATAGCCGGTCCCTTACGGAGGGCTCTGCTAGCAACAGCTCAGGACGGCTGGGATTGCAGCGGATAGAGCTATAGCTCGGAGCTGCTGCATGGCCACACAGGCGGGAGAACAAGCAGAGTGCTCCAGGCACTCTCACGGATATTCCACTCTTCCCATTAGACAGCTCAAGGCACGGGGCTGTCCGGAGGGCTGGGTGGGCATTCCTGGTGTGCTGCGGAAGGGGATACTGCAGCAGGTTTGAAGGAGAATGCAGGACTGGGCATGGTGGGATGTTACCCAATTCTTGTGGGAAGGACCTGCAAATTCCATAGCATTTACATGGGAGGCAGGTAGCTCCAGGTGAGATTTTATCAGATGGTAAAACACTTGAACAATGGTTTTCTTTAACTCCTCGGTAAATCTCCCTCTCCTGAGGGTGTGTGTTTGTTGTAACAGCCATTTCAGAGCTTTTTCCAAGCACTGGGACTATTGTGGAGGGGGTACCTGCAAACTGAGGATTTAATGTACTAGGAATTAACTGTGAGTCACTTTTTCAAATCTGCTTCTTAGCAGTTAAAGACATCTTAAGAAATCAGATCATAAGGAGACACATTTATTTCCACCTCTGGCAAACTAAGAACAGTCCTTCACTGTGAAGAGCTTTGCTGATATTTGTTCCTATGTGTTTCTTGATAAAGGGAAATTAAACCACTAAAAGAACACACTTTCTCTGGGTGCTGTACGTATTGTAGCACCTAGCAGCAGCTAGCAAAGTTTTTGCAGTACTTAGTACAAGCAATTAGATTTATCTGCCCAGCCTTTCTAAACAGTCCGTGATTGCAAAACACAGGGGCCATTCTAGGAAGAAACCTGAAACCTTGCGCGCTCCCCCACCTCCCTCTCAGAACAGAAGATGGAGAGGAGAGCCGAGCTGCTCCACGCTGCTCTCTCAGGTGATGCTGGTGATGCTCTCCCTGCCAGCCTGAGGGAGAGGAGAAGGTTCCCAGAGCTGGCAGAGCAGAGCTGGGCAGACTCAGATATGAGATTTGGAGGGTAAGGGGAATGGTACAATAAGGCAGAGGTTTATTGACAAAGTCATGAGGAGCCCAGGCAGCAGGATAGGAAGGCGGCTGAGGCAGGACTTCTGCTTTTGTTTCGCCAGAGAAAAGAGGCTTGATGCTCATAGTGCTTGAGGGGAAGCATCTTGCAGAACTAAGCATCCCTTAGTCCTTCTTCCTCCATCTTCACCAATAAAACTACCAGTAACAGATGTTACTTGGCAGGTATCCCTAGTAATGCTTTCTCTCCTAACACATCCTACAAGAACAGGAGTCATAAAGCAGGCAAATGATCAAACAGTAATCTCAGTGAGATGCAGATAACGACTTTATTGCACTTTATTTTCAGGGGCATTCCTGATCCCGTACTTCATCGCTCTTCTCTTCGAAGGAATTCCACTGTTGCACCTTGAACTGGCCCTAGGACAGTGCATGAGGAAAGGCAGCATCAGTGCCTGGAACAGCATCTCGCCCTACCTCGGAGGAGTCGGTATATCTCTTGGGGTCCCAGCTGAAGGAACTGCAGCTGAGCTCCCACCCAGGCGATGCTTTGCTACTGTAAGGGTAGTGCAACCATAATAGGTTGCCCAGAGAGGTGGTAGGTGCCCCATACCTGGAAACACTCAAGGCCAGGTTGCATGGGGCTCTGAACAATCAGATCTAGTTGCAGATGTCCCTGCTCATTGCAGGGGGGTTGGACTAAATGACCTTTAAAGGTCCCTTCCCACCCAAACTACTCTATGATGCTATATCACTCCCATCAGATGTTAATCTGGGCACACAGGAGCCCTAAATCCAAACCTCATAACCTTTGCTGTGGGAAGCATAGCAGTCACGAGCTCTATTGGCCAACACTGCCCTATTCCTACCATACCTCGTAGCTTACACAAGAGCTGCCTTCCCATAGCACTTCTTGCTGCTCCCTCACAGCCCCTCCAGGAGCCAGGGATAGTTGGATTGGAGGATAGAAAGAGCAGAGATCAGGAACAGGAACCTGGCACCTCCTAAAGAGCCTGAAGCAACCCCGGAAAGTTCCTCACCACAAAACACAGGCACGATGGGGCTACTGAAGGGCTATTGTTAACATGAGGCACACTCCACCCAGCAGGATGCATCAGACTGATAAGCAGTTC